>SJYC01085185.1:0-48518 GCA_006408675.1 Madoqua kirkii
AATACAAGAACTTTATATTGATATAGATCTGTACATCCGTTCTTTTTTGCTACTATGTCATATAGACTTCATGAATGAAAGTTTTAACCCCATAACACCATTTAATTATTTTTGCTTTAAGAAGTCATATTTTTTAAAAAAGCTTAGAAAGCAAAGAAAAATTGTAAGTAGAAATACACGTGTGCATATGAGTAGGCCTATTTGTGCCTATATATACATAAACACACATACTTATACACATATGCACATAAAAACATACCACATATACCTATAGCTCCACATTTCCAGGGCTCTTAATTCCCTCGTTTGGATCCTAGTAACCTTTTGGTATCACTTCCCTTTAGTCTGAAAGACTTTTTAAAAGCATTTCTTGCAGTGTAGGTACATTGGCAATTTGCTGAGTTTTTGTTTTACCTGCAAATAGTTTTATTTCACCCACATTTTTAAAGAGTTGTTTCCCTGGAAAGAGAATTCTTGACCAAAGTTTTCTTCTTTCAGCACTTTGACTATATCTTTCCAATATCAGTGGTCTTCATAGTTTCTGATGAGAAGCTAGCCATTACTCATATCATTGTGACCCTCTATGTGCTGAGTCATTTTTATATTGCCTGCTTTCAAGGTTTTCTTTTTACCTTTGGCTTTCAAAAATTTGACTGATCAAGTTTGGGGTATTTTTTTTTATTTTAGTTAATACATTTTTCATCTCTAAAATGCCCATTTGGATCTTTTTATAGTTTTCTTCTCTTTTGTATTCACTATCTGTTATTAATTTTCTTTAATTTATTGAACATAATTTAAGTTTTTGAATATATTTATAATAGCTATTTGAAATCTTCATCTTAAATAAAACATCTGAGCCCACTCAAAGTCAGTTTCTAATCACTACCTTTTTTCTAAATATGGGGCATACTTTCCAGTTCCTTTTCACATCTCAATTTTCAGTTTAGAATTAGTAAATATTTGTAGATAATACCTGTAGTGACTCTGAAATGTGTTTTCTCCTTTGGAGAGATTTTGGAGTTTTTATTATTAACATGTCTGGAGTTAAAAATCTTCATCTTAAATAAAACATCTGAGCCCACTCAAAGTCAGTTTCTAATCACTACCTTTTTTCTAAATATGGGGCATACTTTCCAGTTCCTTTTCACATCTCAATTTTCAGTTTAGAATTAGTAAATATTTGTAGATAATACCTGTAGTGACTCTGAAATGTGTTTTCTCCTTTGGAGAGATTTTGGAGTTTTTATTATTAACATGTCTGGAGTTAAATTGAAATGCCCAAGTGCCATTTTTCTTTTTTTTAAAGCAGAGTCTCTTGAGGGGCTGTAAGGGAATTTCTCCCCTGCACCTTCAATTTAGATGTCAGACAATAATTTGGGTAAAGATTGGACTCAGATGGGGCTTCCTTGGAGGCTCAGGTGGTAAGGAATCTTACCATTGTCTCCTGCAATGCAGGAGGTTAAATCCCTGAGTCAGGAATATCCCCTGGAGAAGGCAATGGCTACCCACTTCAGTATTCTTGCCTGGAGAATTCCATGGACAGAGGAGCCTGGTGGGCTACAGTCAGTCCATGGGGTTGCAAGAGTAAGACACAACTGAGTGACGAACAGTACCAGAACTAGGCTCACATTCAGAGGTGTGGCATATTCACAAGCCCTCCTACGTTTAATTATTTTAGTTTCCCTGGAGTATAAGATGAGCACACACAGTGTTTAGCAGTCAGCCAGGGAAGTTTATTATATCTGCTCTTCTACAGTTCTTTCATATCCAAAATCTCTCTTGAGTTTTTAGCTGCTTTCCCACCAGCTCCTAATGGAGTCTGTCACCTCCAGCTGATAAATGTGCAGACTTTCAGTGCCCACACTGGGGGCTGGTAGAGGATAGGAATACTCCCAGGACCAACCCCCTCCCCCAACCCAAAAAAAAAAAAAAACCAGCTGTCAACCCATAGTTCTTTTTCCATGCAATATCAGTTTCTCATGAATAAACGTTTATCAACTTGCTGACTATATTTGGTTGTTTTTCCAGTGCCCTGAAGAGACTGTCATTAATGGCACCCCACTCCAGTGCTCTTGGCCTGGAAAATCCCATGGACGGAGGAGCCTGGTAGGCTGCAGTCCATGGGGTCATGAAGAGTCAGACACGACTGAATGACTTCACTTTCACTTTTCACTTTCATGCATTGGAGAAGTAAATGGCAACCCACTCCAGTGTTCTTGCCTGGAGAATCCCAGGGATGGCAGAGCTTGGTGGGTTGCCATCTCTGAGGTCACACAGAGTCGACACGGCTGAAGTGACGCAGCAGCAACAGCAGCAGCATAGTCATTTTCTATGGAGAATAGTCATCTGACCCTCTCATGCTGTCATCACCAGGAGTAGAATCTATAGGAGTATTCTGAGGATGAAAAGAAATAGTGTACATAATGCATTGGTTGGGTTTCCCTGGTGGCTCAGGCAATAAAGAATTTGTCTACATTGTGAGAGACCTGGGTTCAATCCCTAAGAAGATCCACTGGAGAAGGAAATAGCAACCCACTCCAGTGTTCTTGCCTGGAGGATTCCATACACAGAGGAGCATGGAAGGCTACAGTCCATGGGGTCGCAAAGAATAAGATACGACTGAACACCTAACACACACACAGTGCATTGGGTACAGTGGCTGACACATGGTAAGTACTCAATAATAGCTGTTTCTGTCATTGTTATTTTTACTAAATAGATTCTAGGCCTCCTCACTAGGCACCCAGCATTACTCATTCATTTTCTCCTCTGGAACAGCGCACCTAACAATATGCAGGGAAATCCATCTTACCAACCCTGAGGTTGCCTATCATCTCCTCCTCATGCAAGAGTCCAAATTCCTGTTTACCCAAATATTTCATACAAATACTCTCATTGTCCACATGTGCTGTGACATGGAAAGGTTTAGAAAGCACTGCTCTTGAGGATCGCCCAGAGTCAGGGCCTGATTGGACTTTGTAGGTCAGCTTTCATGCAGGCTTTTTGGGAGCAAATCTTTTAAGGAATATTTTCAAAGTTCTCTAGAACAAGAGTTCATCTGCATATAAGACCATCCATTCAGCAAGTAATCTTGATGACTTGAAAAGTGACAGGCCCCTTTGCCCGACTTCCACTAATTCAGGAGTAAAGCAGAGGTCCTGACTCCCGCCATGGTCCATGATATGTTCTACCTCTGTGAGTGTCCTGTTTCTCCTGATTGTTTATGTAGTGTGTGTGTGCACAGCCATATCCAGCTCTTTGCGATCCCATGGACTGTAGCCCACCAGGCTCCTCTGTCCGTGGAATTCTCCAGACAAGAATACTGGAGTGGGTCGCAATGCCTCCTCCAAGGGATCTTCCCAACTCAGGGATCAAACCATGTCTTTTGGTGCTCCTACACTGGCAAGTGGGTTCTTGACCACCGAGCCACCTAAGAAGCTGTTTGTGCACCAGGGTAATTTAAAAGTCCCTAACTGAGTTTGTTGGCTTTACCAAAGATGAGTGGGTAGAGAGTGTATGTGCAGGGGGAGCACTAATAATAACTTTGAGTATCATATCTGTTGTTCCATATTTGTAGGGAGTGTCAACTTAGTTCTGTAGAATTTTTCAAAAGAAAGTTATCCTGGTCTACACAGTTTACAGACGCTGCATGGTAAACAGAAGGAATTTCATTCCACAGTTATTTTCCTGTTTGGGGCTAGTCTTTTCATAGTCATCTATGCACTGATACCGTTGCAGCCATCAGCCTCATTAACTAGAGATGGACATCATGGTGGATCTCTGAGTCGTTAGTGGAATTTTTATTCAGGTTTCTATTCCTGCTTGAATTGGCCCCTCAGTAGAGTTCTTTGTGTCCTAGGCTTAGCTTAACATTGTCTATGCTAATGGGTAGGACTCCATGAGTATATATTTACATTCATAGTTCTAGCGTATTATCAGCCAATAAAGATTACATGTGAACTACTTTGGGTATTAATTTGTACTGATTATCTGTGCCCAGTTTGAAGCAAAGAGGTCAACAATTTTAAGGAGACCTATGATTTAAAGGAGAAGTACACTCACTTCCCATTAATAGGGCCTGTTGCTGCTTAATAAACCCATCAATTAAGGGTCAGCATTTCTGTGTGATACTAGGTTTAAAGAAAAATAGCCTAGCATGCCCACTCTAGAAATCATATAGCTAAGGAATATATGATGTACACATAATAAGTCAGAGCAAGAAACTTCACTGTTAAAATTCTCCATAGGGTAAAAATGTTTACTTTCCATCATTAAAATGCTCCACAGAACAGTTTCAATATAAATAGTACAGTGATGAAGTGCATTATGTGAGACTTATGAAGATAAATTATATTTTCAAGCAGCTGCCAGCACATAGTTCACACTTTAATAAGTGAAATATCCCTTAATCACACTCAGGTTTCTCTACTCTCTTGTTCTTTAAAAAAATCTGTTTTTTGTCTGCACAGGCATCTGCTAGGACAGAAAGATGATGTGTCAATTAAACAACTCCGGATAGTTCATGAGGGAATTATTCTCTAGCAACCAAAAAGGTTTTTGGAGTTGATGCCAAAGATATGTTTAGAGTTTCATTTTAATTCATCAGTTCATGTTTTGGTCCCTGAAGGTAATATTTTCCTTCTAAAATGGGCCTGTATTAGGTTATTTTCACTAAAAGCCAATTTCCTGAAGTCTGTTCAGCATTTCAGGGTGCTATGTAGATAAACATTCAAAAAACTGAAAAATATAGGACTGTGAAGTAACTTGGTAAAATGAAAGAGATATTTATATCTCAAATTAAATATCACAAACCATCACAGGCACAGAAATATATGAGGAGCACTCAAGATTTGTTGCTCTTGCTTAATTGAACATGAGGTCTTTACTTTCTATTGTATAAAATTATACCTTAATAAATATTATAGATTTATATTAGAAAAAGAAAAAAAGATTTGTCTGTTGCTCATGATACAGTGTGGGGGCCAGGGGTGCTCTCTCTGAGATTTATTCAGAAATCCAAGCTCTTTCCATCTTTCCTACCATCTTCTCTGGCCCTAGGGTTTAGCAGTGGACCCTCTTCACTCCTTCAGCAAATAGGGAAAAGGGGGTGGAAAGGATTTTAAGGGAGATTTCAGGGGCCAGACCTGAAAGAGGCACCCATCATTTCTATGTACATGCCAACCAGACTGGTCACCCAGGGTCACGTAGATGTCAGCAGATGAAAAATACAGTCTGTGATGTGCCAAAGAGAGGGTGGAAAACAAAAATACTGAGCCCCACTAACCTCAGTCACAGAATTAGAGCTCTGGGCTTATGTAAACCTGTAACAGACACTCTGAACAGAGGTATAAGGCCAACATGTCTTTTTTCTATAAAGAGACAAATAGTTGGTCCATATGTGAATTTCCTGTCTTGTTTCCATGAGGTTTCCTTTTGTATTATTAAGTGAGAACAGTAAAGAGGCAAACGCTTGCAGTTATCAGAATGTAATTTTCAAGTTAATGTATTTCATCCTTCAGGAAATAGGATTTAGTTAGATTAGTCACTCATCCTTAATTATTTTGTTTATAAAAATGATTTGTACAATAAATATGTTGTAGATCAACTTGGATCATACCATGTGATATAGTTATACTTGCCATCACAAGTTGGTATTCACTGGCATTTTGTTGTCTCTTGAAATATATCCCACATTTGAATATACAATGACGTTTTCCCTGATGTTTTCCATAAGTTGAATGTATATTTAAGTTAACTTTTAAAAAGTCTCTGATTCACTGCAATATTTTCTTACTCCTATTTTTAATTTAGTAAGAATTTCTTCTGTAGTTACTTTTCTAATGTGTTTTGTATCAGCTCCTTCAGTTGATAATGGCTGTTTGTCTTGCTTCTGAGCATTTAATAAGACTCTTAATTTCAGAACTTTGGACTCTTTACATACAGTGTGGTTTAAAATAACATGCTTTTGAATAAGCACTGTGATCATTTGAGAAAAAAATATCATGTGCTAGAATCAAATTTATTCATATTTTAAATTTATTTAACAAGGATAATTATTTATACAGATTTTAAATTCTTATCTTGGGTAGTCATTAATAATCATGTTACTTTAAGTTATTTACTTCTGTTGTCTTTGATGACTTTAAATATATTAATCTCTGATATATTAGACATTGATCTATCAAGACCAGCCAAGTCTTAACTACCAAATGAAATGTTATGGAATTTGATCAAGATTAATTGAGTACCTGTGAGATACAAAGATAAACATCCCACAAAAATAAACGCAGTTCCCACCTGTGTGCCCAGTTATTCAGTTGTGTCCAGCTCTTTGTGACTCCATGGACTGCAGCCCAACAGGCTGCTCTGCCCATGGAGTTCACCAGGCAAGAATACTGGACTGGGTTGCCATTCCCTCCTTCAGGGGATCTTCCCAACTTGGATTGCATCCGAGTCTCCTGTGTCTTCTGCATTGCAGGCAGATTCTTTACCCTCTGAGCCATCTGGGAAGCCCCTAACCCATATTTATTCAATTTTGCAATAACACTTTGAGAAAGAGACAGCTGCTGTAGTTGTCTTCACTTCACAGATAAGGAAGCCAAGGCTTAGGGAAGTGAAGAGACTTGGCCAAGATCATAGTGACAGGTGACTAAAGAGCCAGAACCTGAACCTTGACTCTAAAGCCCAAAGGTGATGATGAACCACCACGTACTGCAGCTTATTAAATATGTGGTTACCGAATACGAGGCCCAGCAGTAAGACATTCCATGCCTCCATGTTTAAGTTGTATCACCAACAACTCTGAGAGGCAAGACAGTCAAGTGTTTTGCAAAAGGTCACAAGCCTAGAAAATGCAAAAAATGTGATCTGAGAAAAAAAAAAAATCTACCAGACCCCCAAATTCCCTCATCCCTCTGACCCTGAGTCTGTTGTTCTGCCCTTGGTACATAAGGCAATGGCTTCACAAGACCCAGAAAACAGTCTTGGATCTTATCTGAGAACTCAGGGCTCATCATCCCACAAGTAGATACCTAAAAAATAACAACCGGCCCAGTTAGCCCAGGAATAAGGGGTTTCCCTAGAGATGGCAATTTTAGAGCTAAAGCCAGAAAGTCCTGGACGAACCAGGATGACCTGCTCACTGTAATTATCTGGTACTCTTCTGTCCAGGAATGTGTCCTGTGGGAAATTCCTATTATTATCCCAGTTAATTTGCTATTCTGTTTCCTGGAAGAGCTAATTTATCAATTTGCTGTTAAGATGTCACCTCTAAGAAGCAAGAAAGGAGGAATTTAATCCAGACAGGTACAGATAACTTTGGGTAGACTGAGACTTTGGGGCTCTGAAAACCCAGAGTAAAGGCTATGTATGAGCATCTATTGCCTCCCAGGTGGTTCATATGGTAAGAAACTGCCTACCAGTGCAGGAGACAGGGGTTTGATTCCTGGTTCAGGAAGATCGCCTGGTGAAAAGAGTGGCTCTCCACTCCAGCATTCTTGCCTGGAGAATTCCAGGGACAGAGGAGGCTGGGAGATCTCAAAAGAGTCAGATTGCTGTTAAGATGTCACCTCTAAGAAGCAAGAAAGGAGGAATTTAATCCAGACAGGTACAGATAACTTTGGGTAGACTGAGACTTTGGGGCTCTGAAAACCCAGAGTAAAGGCTATGTATGAGCATCTATTGCCTCCCAGGTGGTTCATATGGTAAAGAAACTGCCTACCAGTGCAGGAGACAGGGGTTTGATTCCTGGTTCAGGAAGATCGCCTGGTGAAAAGAGTGGCTCTCCACTCCAGCATTCTTGCCTGGAGAATTCCAGGGACAGAGGAGGCTGGGGGATCTCAAAAGAGTCAGACATGACTGAGCAACTAAATAGTAATGAGTATCCATTACATAGCAGAGTTTAGTTTAATTGAATTTTGTCCTTCAAAATTCTTTTCTTGAACTCTCTCACACTGATAATGTAAAAGTCGTTTCTCATATAGTTTCCCATCCCCTAGCTTCTTAAAAATTTTGTGTTTGTTTTTGTATTTTTGAGACACCACTCCCAAGTTCTCCCCTTTTGTAGTTAAGCAGTGTTCATAAATTTATTGCTTAGTTGACATGCCCTCTAAGAATAACCTCAGTGTGTAAACTCTTCTTTCATACAGTTTGAAATTGTAAAATCCCCAAATCCCAGCTTGGAACCCAACCACTAAACACGTAAACCCCCAAATGAATAAAGTTCCATTTTGTTTTATAACCATTTTGCTTGCGAGCCTACACACTAAAGCAAAAGCTCCGACAGTCTTATTTTGCAGTCGAGAGTGGGTTGGGGTCAGCCAAGATAGAGCCCCTCCATCCAGAAACTCATAATTCCTGCTCTCGGCATTTGCCTTCCCCCAAGTTGTTGTTGTTAGGTCACTCAGTGGTGTCCAACTCTTTGCAACCCCATGGACTTCCCCCAAGTTATATATACATAATTCTCACTTGCTTTTTGGCTACTCATATGTATATTCATATGATTAAGAGGTAATTTTTAAAAATACTAGTGTGTGCCTGAACCAGGTTTTTTTTTTTTAATTGTAGTAGAACTGCTTCACATGGTTGTGCCAGTTTCTGCTGCACAATGAAATGAATCAGCTATATGCATGCAAAAATCACTTCCATCTTGGATCCCCTATCCCACCTCTCTGGGTCATCATAAAGCACCGAGCTGAGCTCCTTGTGCTAAAGGCAGGTTTCCACTGTCTACTTTAGACATGGTAGTGTATATGCGTCAAACGTAATCTCCCAATTCATCCCCCCATCCCATTCCCCCACCATAATCACATATCAGTTCTCTATGTCTGCATTTCCATTCCTGTCCTGGAGCAAGCTTCATCTGCACCATTTTTTTAGTTCCACATACATAATATATGATATTTGTTTTCCTAACTTACTTCACTCTCTCTGACAGGCTTTAGGTCCATCCTTCTATGGAAAACAGTATGAAACTTCCTTAAAAAAATAAGAATAGAACTACCATATGACCCAGCCTTCCCACTACTGGGCATGTAACCTTAGAAAACCATAATTCAAAAAGACACATGGACCCCAATGTTCACTACAGCGCTATTTACAGTAGTCAGAACATGGAAACAACCTAGATGTCCACAGACAGATAAATGGTTAAAGAAGATGAAGTACATATGTACAATGCAAAATTACTCAGCCATAAGAAGGGACAAAATTGGTCATTTGTAGTGATCTGAGCCAGAGTTTGATGAGAGTTGATTAATTAAATGACAGATGGTGGTAGCAGCCCTGGCTAAGGGGAGAATGTGACCCAAAAAAGATCCTAAGGGCTTGATCTGACGTGGTGATCTCTCTCAAGTAGACAGTTGAGCTGGGTCACTCCCATGATAACTATTCATGTGGGTACTACTTGATAAGAGAAGTCATGAAGGGGCTCATGTGATGCTGTACTGGTACACAAATGATTGTGTATTAAGCAGAACATGAGAAAATTTTGCCTCATGAGTCTAAATGAGAGCCTGACCAAAGCAAAACATGTTCCAGCCGTTCACTGATTCTCATTCATTCAACAGATGCTTTTCTGAGCCTTTGCCATGTGCCTGGCTTCATTCTAGCCATGTAGGCTCCACCTATATTATGGTGGAGAAGCAACAGACAAACGTATCAAACAGATGTATGTGCTATTATTGAGCAGTGTAAGGTGATATAAAGTTAAGGATAGAGGGGGAGGGCTATTTTATTATTTTATTTCATCTTTATTGACCATACCACACTGCATGTGGGATCCCAGTTCCCCAACTAGGGATCAAACCCATGCTCCCTACCTGGAGTTTCAACCACCGGACCACCAGGGAAGTCCCAGGGGAGGCTTCTGAGATTGGAGAAGTCTTCTCCAATAAAATGATTCGAACTTTGAATGAAGTGAGAAAGTAAGCTATGCCTGTGTCTGAGGAAAGAATCTTCCAGGCAGAAAGAAAGTTATAATATAGATCAGTACCTTTGGTCAACTCAAGGAGATAGTCATATACCCCAGAGACCAGAAAATGGCTAGAAAGTGACTATGACAATGGCACCTGCAGATCCTTTTATAGACACCTTGAGCTGTTATTCCATCATGGTATTTCATGATTCTGATCTTTAAATGTGTGCCATAGTACAAAAAATAGCAATAGGGCTAGTTACATCAGGAAGATGCTGAGAATATAAAAATAGAGATACAAAACATACAACCTAATGATCATGGTTAATAATACTGTGCTGTATATTTGAAAGTTGCTGAAAGAATAGATATTAAAGATTCTTATCACAAGAAAATAAATAAATAAATAAATAAAATTTTTTTAAAAAATAGAGATACAAAAAGAAATCCCTGTAAGGTACAGGATACTCTTTGACACGGGGCTTCTCAAGTGCTAGTGGTAACCTGCCCACCAATGCAACAGACATAAGGGATGTGGGTTTGATCCCTAGGTTGGGAAGATCCCCTGGAGGAGGGCATGGCAACCCACTCTGGTATTCTTACCTGGAGAATCCCATGGACAGAGGAGCCTGACCAACTATAGTCCATAGACTCACAGAGTTGGACACAACTGAAGCAACTTCACACACAGGCAATCATTCTTTGATACATCTGGATACCCAGCCAGAAAGGACCCTGCTCTTTGGGTGTCCACTACTCCTGAGAGAGAGTGGACAAGTTCCTGACTCTCTAGGGTTGATACTGGCTGAGACCTGTACAAGTGCCTAGATTTCCCAGGCATCAGCTCAGTCTTGATTAGGGGAGAATCTGTGGTCTTTACACTAATTCGTTGGCATTTGGTTGTTCCATTGGCATCTATCCACCTGTCATAAAAAAATCCATCCTATGTGGGAGGGTATTGGTGATTTGTTCTTGACTGTCAGGGAGATAAGAACTTAGAGTTCCCACAGCCCATCACCTTGAAGCTTTGCAGAACTGACAGATTATCAGGGATAGGAAACTTGTATTTGCATTTTTAGTAGGAGACTATAACAGGATGGAGAATGACCATGAAACATTTATTAAGCTCCTACATGGATGACAGAGTATGAGATGGTTGGATGGCATCACCAGTTCAATGGACAAGAGTTTGGGCAACCTCTAGGAGTTGGTGATGGACAGGGAAGCCTGGCAAGCTGCAGTCCATGGGGTCACAAAGGGTCAGACACGACTGAGCTACTGAACTGAACATGACGCAGGACAGTGATAAGCTTAAGCACTAGGGGATGGTCTGTAAGACAAGCTTCTGATGTCAAGAACTCTCTCATCTAGTGTAAAAAGGAATCAGAATTGCCTATCAAAAATTAATTAAGGATGAAAAGTACCTGAACTTTTGAGCTTTGTTCTGAGACGCTCTTAGATAACTTAGGAAAACTATTAAGTTACTTAAAAACTTTCTGTCTTAGTAGGCAAGTGCCAGGGTCCAGCCCCAGTGGATCCAGGGAATTTGAAGGGGAGACGGAGTCAGTGATTGATTTAGAGAGAGAAAAGGAAAGAATGTTATAGATAACAAAATAGAGGAGAGAAAGAGGCTGATATTCCTTGGTTTACATAGAGAACCAATAAAACTCCGAGACAAGAAGTTTGCCCTGTTCACGGAGGCCACAGGTGCCCTCCCGGTCTCCCGAGGGAGTGAAGATGCAGAACGTCTTCCCGTTCAGGTCTTAGAAACCCAGGCAGAGAAGTGAACGCAGGGAGCCTCTATGCTCCAAGGGATCAGCCTGAAAAAGAGAGTAAGAGAGAGAAAGAAGGAAAGACAAAAGACAAACCTGGGGTGACCAAGATTCTTCAGTGAATGAGGCCCATTATTTTATTTTTAAAAGGGACTTTTATACCTTAACTTGTACATAGAGGGAAATGAAAGATGCAAAGTCATACAGAGTCAGTCGAAACATTACATCTGTTTTGTCTTTACCAAAACCAGAATTTTTTCTGCAAACCTTTCCCATTAACAATATTGTATACATTATCTTCTGGCCTTGGAGGCCTATGAACATTTTATGACCCTCTTTTGATAAAGGCTGCTAAACCAGAAAACTTATTTTCTCTTGAAATGTTTTTTCTTTATATTTCTAATCTATGTCAGCCTCAGAAGTATCAAAGTTACATTTTCACAAAGCAAAGGTGCAGTAAGTTACAACAAACAAAGAACCAATTAGCTCAAAACTCTGGTGTGGTTTGTTTCAAGGCTACTATTTTGTTTTTCTTACATTCTAACTATATTAACAAATGTACTCCCAAGTGCACAGTGGATAAGAGATATGGGAACTTAGCAACAAGTATTGGCTCAACAGCGAAATCTTACACCAACACTACTCTAATAACTTTCAACTCTTTGAAAGGCTCTATGTTTTAGGCTTCCTGTGCCTCTCACAGTTGGGGGGCTGTAAACAATCACATGCCTAGTTGTAAAAGTCCAGGTAAGGCAAGTTAGAGAGCCATCAGAGGGGTTTGAACTGAAACACTCCTTTTAAATGCAGGAGACTGTTAACTGGAGCTCTAAGTTAACTTTTTCCAGAGAAAGGTGATGGAGGATAGTCCCTCTCTTAATGTCAGAAGAATAGGTGGAAAGCATAATGCAGTACGGCAGACAGACTCTGGTTTTGGGGGTAGATGTTTGAGAAAATTCAGTGAGGCTCTCTTAAGGCCCGACTCACCTTTGCCTGTCGGACTCCTTAACCTCATGACCTTTGCCACGAGCAGGATTCCCCATGCTGGTTCCTGGCAGGCAAGTCAATAATTCAGGCAATAAAAGCAAAAATATATACAGGAGCTTCATGGATTAGAGTCTTAAAGGATCCATTAAGGAAATAGGACTTAAACTGCTTCTTGAAAATTGGTAGAACTTGAATAGGCTTAAAAGAGAGTGTTCCTCATGGGGAGAATATTGTAACCAGGCAAAGAAACTATGATTCACAGGTAATGTTGGAAACCTCTTTAGTTCAGCCTGGCTGGAATAGTGAGAAGTAAGTTTGGAATGATCACTGGAGGTCAGAAGGTGGAGGATTGTGTGTGCCAGACTAGGAATTTGAATTGCATCCTAAAGCCAAGGGGAGATGCCACTGGTTCTGAAGAAAGCCACGGTATAGAAAAATTTACTGAGACTGAGTTAGAGGGAATGGATGACAAATAGCAGAGCCTAAAGCTAGAAGATTTGTTAGAAAAATTACTGTAGTCAGTAGTTCAGGTGTCAGAAGATATGATGTTTCAAGTTGGGTGAGTTGGACAAAGACTGACCCAAGCTGTTGAACAGGGCACCACAACTTCTGCTTTTAACCAAGATGGATTAGCAGAGGTTGGCTATAACTTCCTGCCTAAAACTAAGAAAACAAAATGAAACAATGGTTTTCAGATACTGAACATCAGACCTGACAATGATCAATGAGAAGAAACAAATAAGGTTAGTAGTCTGATTGCTCCAGCTTCCTGACTAGAGAGAGTTTCCAGGAAGCAGTAGGGGGAGAGGTGGGGGGAGGGCTGAGGCGGAGCCTAAAAGTCTCCCTGAGCTGAGGAGACAAAGGTAGTGGAAGGTATAGCTTATGGGGAAAATACAGGAAACAAGAAAATTCCGGAGATCTGCAGGGAGCGCCTCAAATCTTCCACTGAGTATTAATCAACAAATCAATGTGAAACTACTCAACCCTTTGAAAGAACCAACACAAAGATTAAAGAGAACAGTCCCTATATTCCAAGTAGGGCAGGAATGCAGCAATAGTTTATCTTCCCAAAGGATTGTTGTTGTTGTTCAGTCACTCAGTTGTGTCCAACTCTTTGCCACCCTGTGGACTGCAGCACATCAGGCTTTCCTGTCCATCACCATCTCCCAGAGCTTACTCAAACTCATGTCCATTGAGTCAGTGATGCCATCTGACCATCTCATCCTCTGCCGTCCCCTTCTTCTCCTGCTTTCAATCTTTCCCAGCATCAGAGTCTTTTCCAATAAGTTGGCTCTTTGCATCAGGTGGCCAAAGTATTGAAGCTTTAGCTTCAACATCAGTCCTCCCAATGAATATTCAGGATCGATTGCCTTTAGGATTGACTGGTTTGATCTTCCTTGTAGTCCATGGGACTCTTAAGAGTCTTCTCTAAACCACAGTTCAAAAGCGTCAGTTCTTCGGTGCTCAGCCTTCTTTATGGTCCAGCTCTCACATCTGTACATAACTGCTGTAAAAACCATAGCTTTGACTATATAAACCTTTGCATCCCAGAAGATAGAGTAGAAAAATTCTCTTCATTCATAGGATCTCAGGGACAGAACTCAGAAGGATCTTCCTGTAGTAGTGGAACAAAAATGATCTGTAGAACAGAAGCTATTCTAATCTGGATTAGCAATGCTTCAAAGCAAGATAGGAAAATCGAATTGTGTCCAGGTACCTTAACTTCTAAGAACAGAAGTTAAAAATATTAGAATACAAAAAAATGTCCAAGATCCCCAAGTTGGAATTTTTTACCCAATGATTGGTGTCCAAATCAAGTATTGCCAGGCATGCAAAAGAGTGTTCGATGCATGAGACAGAGTGCACAGGGCTGGTGCACTAGGATGACCCAGAGGGATGGGATGGGGAAGGAGATGGGAGGGGGGTTCAGGATGGGGAACACATGTACACCCATGGCTGATTCATGTCAATGTATGGCAAAACCAATACAATATTGTAAAGTAATTAGCCTCATTAAAAAAAAAAGAGTAGAAAAAGATGAGCCATAAAGAGAAAAATTAATAGAAACAGACCTACAAATGCCACCAATGATAGAATAGGTAGATAAGAATGTTGTAACAGTCATTATAACAGTATTCCATGTGTTCAATAAGTCAGACAAAAGATTAAGCATGTAAGTAGCAACATGGAAAATATGAAAAAGACACATTGAAATTCTAGAGATGAAAACTATAATGGCTAAAATGAAAAAAAAAAAGATGATAAGGCTGAATAAGAGATTAGTGAACTTGAAGAAGACATGACAATAGAAACCATTTTAAATGAAACAGAGATAAAAGTGCCCCCCAAAAAGGCTCATTAGTAAACTATGAGAAAATATCAAGCAGCCTGATATACATGTAACCAAAGTCCCCAGTGGCCAGGAAAAAGGAAATAGTAGAGAAGAGGAGAGAAAAAACATTTGAAGAGATAGTGGCCCAAAATGTGTACAAACTGGAAAAAATGTAACCACTTTCCAAATAAGATACACATACAAATGGCCAAATTAGCCCATGAAAATGAGCATTCAACGTAATTGGCTACGCCACAGATTAATTACAGCTACAATGACAGTTAGGTTGACTTCAAGTTTTGGACCTTGGATCACTGAAAGGTGAAATGGTATACATGACAGCTAAAGTAGGAAAGCCAATTAGGGCTGGAGGTGTAGGGTTGAATTTTAAATATGTTCCTTTTGTGGTACAGAAATATTCAGGATGGAAATATCTAACAGACAGATTGAAAAAATAAGACTAGAACTAAGAAGACAGGTGATGTCTGAAGTATAATTTTAAAAATCAATACTCAGTGATTTCTTTCTTGATAATAGATGTTTCTATATGTGTATATGTGTGTATTTCATGTATGCTCACATATATAGTCATGTGAAAGGCTTGTAAGTTTACGTAACTGCCTTGAAAGTAGCAAACACTCATGGTAAATTAAATTACACTTTGTGTGAACGGAAACAGATGGCATTCTCAACTCATGGCTAATCTATTCCTCTGTTCAGAGTGACATAAAGATGGGAATCCTGGGGAAAATGCATTTTAATACTAATCTTTAAGAAAGGGACAATGAATAGCTTTAAGTCCAGCCTGCACACAAGTTAGTTTTATATGTGTGTCGTGTGCTCCATGGCTACCATCAAAAACAGTGCATAATCCCCAGCACAGCTTGCCTCCAAGTCTGTATTATGATCACCATCACCAATTGCAGCCAAGGAATAACAGGATGCACCACTTACTGAGGAAATGAGACAATTAAGTCCTAACATTCTTGGGTCTAAGCCTAACAATAGATTGAACTATGTGAGGAAATGCTCTTTAAGCAGTAAATAGCAGTTCACATGAGAACAAACTAAAACCGGCTAGAATGCTTATTAATTTGGTGAGGGTGCTTTGGCTAAACAGTTTTTGATTGTGACTTCCTATCCATCAAAATCATGATAGCTGTTGACATCCCTGGCTATTTTGCCATTTGATTACTTTATGTAGGTAAAGAGATTTCCACTCTGGAATCCCAACTATCAAACCGATTAGCATAAGCATTTGTTGAACTTTTAGTAGTAAAAAGCATAGTATGCAGTACTCACGTCAATGATATGAAATTGAGGATGTTTAGCTTAGCACATGATCAATAAAAAGACTTTCAGAGGCATTAAAATCCATTCAAAACAGATGCCTAGAAGCATTTTGTCTCAAGAGTGTTTTCTCTTCCAAATAGTAAGTAAGGTTTTTAACACAGAGGCATATGTCTAAGTTGAGCAAAAATGTCCTTTCTATAAAAAAGCAGGATAACACCAAGAACTGTTTAATCAATAAGCTCTCATGGATAGAATACATGTGATATGCTTTTGGTTCTTAGAATGTTTGAGGCTATTTTTTACTGTGAGCTTTTATTGGCATATAGTATGCAAGCATAACATATGAAAAAGAAGTTTCATACACACAAACCATAGGTGTTCAGTTGAATGACTTTTCAGAAAGTGACCAGATCCATGTAATTGATAACCAGACCAAGACACAGAGTATTACCAGCACCTCTCAGTCCCTGCCCCTCCCCTCAAGGATAACCGGCATCCTAGCTTAACATCATTGCTTAGTTTTACCTGTGTCTGAACTGTATATTAAGGGAATCATACTCAGTATCTGGGCTTCCTTCCCTCAGCATTCAGGAAGGGTGTCCATGTCTGTGCACTGTCATTGTGTTTTATTTTTATGTAATATTATACCTGCTCTTGGGTTATTTCTAGCTTGGGGCCTAACAAATATTACTGCTATGAACATTCCGGTATGTGTCTTCTGCTGAACATGTGAATGCATTCTGTTAGGGATATGGTAGGAATTGCTGGGTTATTGGGTAGCTTTAGTAGATACTACTATAAACAATTTTCTTAAATAGTTGCAACAATTTACACTTCCATCAGTAAGCATTATAGTTGCACAATTTGGCAAATTCTCAGTATAATTTGCCTTTCATCTGAGCTATTCCTGTGAACATGTGGTGATGTTGTACTGTGTTTTTCATTACTCTGATGACTAACAGAATGCCATTTTGTATGTTTATTGGCTATTTTGTATATCTTCTTTCATGAAGAACCTGTTCAAATCCTTTGCTCATATTTCTAACGGCTCATTGTTCCCTGTTAAGCTCTAGGAGTCCTTTATATATTCTGGATATATGGTTTTACTGGCTACATGTAGAGTAATTATAATAACTTTTTAAAGTCGTTTAGTCATGTCAGAAATTTGTGACCCCGTGGACCACCAGGCTCCTCTGTCTCCTGGGATTGTCTAGACAAAAATACTGCAGTGGGTTGTATTCCCTTCTTCAGGGAATCTTCCTGACCCAGGGATCCAACCTGGGTCTCCTGCATTGGCAGGTGGATTCTTTACCATCTGAGCCACCAGGGAAGCCCAACTGTAATAATGATTTGTAACAAATTCTAAATGTCCTCTTGCATTTTATGTTGTCTTTTAAAAAAGCTTATCTCTTTATTGAAATAAAGTTGATTTACAGTGTTGTGTTAGTTTCAGGTATATAGCAAAGTAATTCAGTTACATATATATATATATATATATATATATGTGAATACACACACACACATACACTCTTCTTAAGATTCTTTCTCCTCATAAGTTATAACAAAATATTGAGTATATTTCCCTATGCTATGCAGTAGGTCCTTCTATGGTATCTTTTGATGAGGAGAACTTTTGTTTTATTGTAGTCTAATTTATCAGATTTTTTTTTTTGGTTTGGCACTTTCTCTGTTCCTTTTAATAAATCTTTGCCTACCCCGAGGCTTTGAAGATATTCTATTCTTTTCCAAAATCATTGTTTTCTCATTTAGAGCTACAGTCCACATGGAATTAATCTTTGTGTACTATGTGAAATAGAGTTAAGAGTGGTTTTTTTTTTTTATTGCTATCCATTGTTGCCTGGATATTTATCAGTCTGGGCATTTGATTACTTCTATAGTGGAACAAGAACTGCTGCTGCTGCTGCTAAGTCACTTCAGTTGTGTCCGACTCTGTGCGACCTCATAGACACCAGGCTCTGCCGTCCCTGGGATTCTCCAGGCAAGAACACTGGAGTGGGTTGCCATTTGTAAGTTGCAATAACATATGTATGTGCAAATATATAGATATTTACATGTGCCCACATATGTATATACACATTTATACACACATATGTTGAGCTGCAGATTGTGCTGCAAACATTCACTTGTGAAGCGGTGTTTTTTATGCCTCTACATCCCAATGTTACCAATATTTAATCTTCACAGCTTATACAACCCTCGTTGGCACCCATTGTTCCAGTGAAGTATAAGATGCAGTCAAATTCCAGTTTTGGACCCCTGGACATCTTCCGTTTCACTGGCAGCAAGATGAAATAGTGTTTTCAGAGTGAATAAAGAGAGAGACTTCAACAGGAATGTGTGTGAAAGAGTGAAGTAGGTGCCACTGAACAGTAACAACTCATTAATAACTTCTGTAGAGCAAAGTCTTTGACTCTTCCCAAGTGCTCTGAATTGAGAAATACTAAGTACCTCACATGGCAAGGCAAAAAATGTATTGGCAGATTCCAGGCCCTCCATGGCAAACTGTGAAGACACACCTTGCGGGAAGGGGGCAGACTTGAATGGTACCTATAGAGCTATGTAGTTCAGTTTAGGACAGTGGTCCTGCTGAGTTGGAAGCAGATAAATCTATGGAGATAGACATGCCATACAAATTTTTCAGGTATCAGGGGGAGTAGTTGCTAAAATTGGAATGTCAAAATTTGCAGACATAATATCCTTACTAACAGTTATAAGTAAGGATTTCAGTATGCAAAGACTTTTATACTGGAAGCGTTTAAAATAGCAATATACGTTTATAAAAGGATAGAGTTTATAATACACTATAACTCTTCAAGTAACACAAACTTCTTTTACTGTTTCTGATGCTAAAGTTCAGGGCTCTAAAGGAATGTTCACTAGGCATGTAAAATCCTGTTTAAGGAAAAGAATTCAAATGAACCTATTATAACTGGTACCAGTTATTTCTGTGCAATTAATCTATAAACGTTTATAACATAGCTGAGTGTCCAAGTTGAAAACTAAATGGCAATGCAGTAAAATAGTGGCCTGACAGAAGCTATACCTTTGAAGTTCCTGCAGTTACCATCATCAGCTTAAAAACTGAAGCAATATCTGACATGTTCAAACAATCATACATAGTAATTAAGACCAGTGGTTTAAAAGAAGTTGTAGGCTTGCCTAAGCTTGGTATTTTAGTAAAAGTGATCTGATTTCTTTTAAGCCTTATTTGAATGAGCATTAAACTTTATAAATGCAGACCCTGTTGGATGTCTTTTGATGGGAAGTGAGAAAGCACAGCCGCCCCTCTATATTTATGAGCTGTCCAAGAGAACCATAACTAGGCAGATTAAATAATAATAAATGTTGTCACCTCCCCCTGCTTATGTCCCTGTAACCCTATTCAAAAAGCAAAAGACAAAAACAAAAAAACAAAAAATACTCCTCTAATTATACAGTTGACACAGAAATAGAATGTGTCTCACCATATCTGAGGGCACTGAGTTTAGAAATGTGGCTCAGCAGAAAAATAAGATTTTTCTTGTCTTAAAATGAATAAGACCTTGATATTTGCCAAAGGCGCAAATGTGTTTCAGAGCAAAGATGCCCTGCAGTGTAAGTGTTGTGGTGGCTTAGACGGTAAAGGATCCGTCTGCAAAGCAGGAGATCTAGGTTTGATCTCTGGGTCAGGAAGATCCCCTGGAGAAGGAAATGGCAACCCACTTAAGTATTCTTGCCTGGAGAATCCCATTGACAGAGGAGCTTGGCAGGCTACAGTCCATGGGATCACAAAGAGTCAGACATGACTTAGCGACTAAACAACAAGTATTATAAGTAGGTAAGGCATTAGTCTAGTCAAGGCTATGGTTTTTCCAGTGGTCATGTATGGATGTGAGAGTTGGACTGTGAAGAAAGCTGAGCGCTGAAGAATTGATGCTTTTGAACTGTGGTGTTGGAGAAGACTCTTGAGAGTCCCTTGGACTGGGAGGAGATGCATCCAGTCCATTCTGAAGGAGATCAGCCCTGGGATTTCTTTGGAAGGAATGATGCTAAAGCTGAAACTCCAGTACTTTGGCCACCTCATGCAAAGAGCTGACTCATTGGAAAAGACTCTGATGCTGGGAGGGATTTGGGGCAGGAGGAGAAGGGGGTGACCGAGGATGAGATGGCTGGATGACGTCACTGACTCAATGGACCTGAGTCTGAGTGAACTCTGGGAGTTGGTGATGGACGGGAGGCCTGGCATGCTGTGATTCATGGGGTCACAAAGAGTCAGACATGACTGAGCAACTGAATTGAAGGCATTAGTGGTATGATTTGAGGGTTCATACAAAGTCCATCTTCCCCAGCCCCACAAATGGCTCTCACATCAAATCACCCTTGACTTTTCACTGCAAAAAAATGTCAGTTCAGTTGGTTGAGGGATTGTCTTCTTTTAAGACAAATGTCCAAGAGAAGGAAGCATTGAGTGAATTAGGTAATCAGATCCTCTCCAGTGAAAAGTAGTGGGTCAGATAGAGTCTGTTTTGTTGGAGTAGGGGAGGGATGAAAAACCAGGGTACCAGAGTTGTAAGAACTGAATGGGAAGAGTGTAACTAGAATAAAAATTATGTGGGAAAATAGAATGAGTAAAAATTGAGACAAAACTGTCTCCAAAAGGTGCCATCATACCAGTGTCAGTTCAGTTCAGTTGCTCAGTCATGTCCAACTCTTTGCAACCCTATGGACTGTAGCACACCAGGCTTCCCTGTCCATCACCAACTCCCAGAGCTTGCTCAAATTCATGACCATTGAGTCAGTGATGCCAACTCTGGGAGTTGGTGATGGACAGGGAGGCCTGGCGTGCTGCGATTCATGGGATCGCAAGAGTCAGACACGACTGAGCAACTGGCCCAAACTGAAGAGAGTAGATCTTAAACATTTTCATGAAAATGAAAGAATACTTTTAATTGTGTGAAGTGACAGATGTTAATTAAACTTATTATAATATTTCACAACATACACATACATCAAACTTATACAACATCATATGTCAGTTGTGTCTCAATAAAACTGCAAAAGTGAAAAAAAGAAAATATACATTTTACCATACCTCTACTCATAGTAAATAATTCATCCCTTTGCAATTATTTTATTGTCATAAAAGGGCTTCCCAGTGATAAAGAATCCGCCTGCCCATGCAGGAGATGTGGGTTCAAACCTTGGGTCAGGAAGATCCCCTGGAGAAGGAAACGACAGCCTGCCCCAGTGTTCTCGCCTGGAGAAGTCCAGAGACAGGAGTCTGGTGAGCTGCAGTTCACGGGGTCACCAAGAGATGGACATGGCTGAGTACGCAGGGCTGAAGGACTGTCATGAAGGATGAATGGTTTATGATTCCACTTCTATCAGGAACCCTGAAGAGTCAAGTTTATAGAAACAGAAAGTTGATGGTGGCTGCCAGGGGCTGGGGAGGCGGGAGTCGCTGCTTAACAAGGATGGAGCTCCAGCTCTGCAAGATGAAGTCTGGAGATGGATGGTGGCGAGTGTTGCAGAAAGATGTGAATGTGCCTCCCACGAACTGTACTCTTGGCGATGGTTAACATGGCATATGTTGCGTATATTTTATCAGATTAAATTTTAAAATATTTATTGAGTGCCTGTTAGGTGCCTGGGAATACAGGTGTGAATCAGAGATGAACGTTTCCTGCTCCAGGGACTTATATTCTAGGCCTATAATCCAGGTGAGTTGTTATTAGTCAACATTTTTGCTGATATAATTGGTGGCCGTGGTATCTTACCACTTTAACTGGCGTTCTTCTCACTGCTAGTAGGTTTAGTACGCTTTCATATTCCGTGCACTGTTTGTATTTCTTCTGTGAAGTGCCTGTTGATAGCATTTGCTTGTTCTTTCTATTGGGTTTTCTTATTAACTTGTAAGAGCCCTTTGTATATGATGGCTGTTACTGATTTGTCTGTTTATAGCTTCCCTGGGACTTATCTATAGCTCAGTTGGTAAAGAATCTGCTTGCAACCTAGGAGACTCGGGTTCAATCCCTGAGTTGGGAAGATCCCCTGGAGAAGGGAATGGCTACCCACTCCAGTATTCTTGCCTGGAGAATTCCCTGGACAGAGGAGTCTGGAGGGCTGCAGTCCATGGGGTCTTCAAGAGTTGGACATGACTGAGTAACCTCTCTCTCTCTCTCTCTCTCTCTCTCTCTCTCACACACACACACACACACACACACACACACACACACACACTCACACCTTCGCTGACAGCTCAGTTGGCAAAGAATTTGCCTGCAATGCAGGAGACCCTGGTTTGATTCCTGGTTGGGAAGATCCACTGGAGAAGGGATAGGCTACCCATTCCAGTATTCTTGAGTTTCCCTTGTGGCTCAGCTGGTAAAGAATCTGCCTGCAATGCAGGAGACCTGGGTTTGATCCCTGGGTTGGGGAAATCCCCTGGAGAAGGAAAAGGCTACCCACTCCAGTACTCTGGCCTAGAGAATTCCATGGACTGTGTAGTCCACGGGGTCACAGAGAGTCAGACTCGACTGAGCGGCTTCCTCTCTTTTCCCGTTGCAAATTATGTGGTAGTTTGAACTTCCTTTGGCGTTGCCCTTCTCTGGGCTGGGAATGAAAACCGACCTTTTCCAGTCCTGTGGCCACTGCAGAGTTTCCCAAATTTGCTGGCACACTGAGTGCAGCCCTTTCGCAGCATCATCTTCTAGGACTTGAAATTGCTCAACTGCAATTCCATCACCTCCACTAGCTTTGCTCATAGTGATGCTTCCTAAGGCCCACTTGACTCCACATCCCAGGGTGTCTGGCCCTAGGTGAGTGATCACCTCATGGTGGTTATCTGGGTCATTAACATCGTTTTTGTAGAGTTCTTCTGTGTATTCCTGCCACCTCTTTTTAATATCTTCTGCTTCTGTTAGGTCCATATCATTTCTGTCCTTTATTGTGCCCGTCTTTGCAAGAAGTGTGCCCTTGGGGTCTCTGATTTTCTGGGGAGGTCTCTGGTGTTTCCCATCCTCTTGCTTTCTTCAGTCTAGCTTTGGGTTCCTCAGCTGCATCCCTGCTTCCGGGTGCCTGTAGGTCACTCTTTTTCTTTTATGGTTTCTGGGGCTTTGCTTCAGATGATAGTTTCCATCCCAAGATTTAAAAGCAAAATTCGTGTATATTTTATCCCTGCGCTTTGAGAGCTCCCCTTCCCACCCCTAGGAGAGCTTTCTGGGTGGTGGTCCCATGGCCGCTGTCCAACACCTGCTTGCAAGAGGTCTCTGTCCTCGGGCCTCTGCCCAGGCAGGAGACGGCACAGGAAGCTTGTCATCCGGGTGGCAGCTCCCTCCCCGGGCATGCGCTGCTCCTGGGTAGCTGGTGTGGAGCTAGGCTGGGGGTGGTCCTTGCCACTGTAGTCACAGGCAGGGCGCCAAGCTCAAAGAGCACATTCTGCGGAGCGGGTCCACCCGGCACATCTTCCCTTCCCTGCGGCCGTTCTCGCCTGATTTTCCCAGACCAGCACTTGCTGTGAACTGGTTCAGGCAGTCATAGTCCAAAGGGAGATACAGCCTCAGAGGAGCTTCAACAAGGCGAGGGCCCTGAGGAGGCCACGCTGACCCACCTCTGCCCATCTCCCCTCAGTAAGGCCCGAGAAGCAGGCCACACAAAGTGGGTGAACGCCACACGAGGGCCAGAGGGTCGCACAGGCGGAACCATACCGGGAGTGGCTTCATGGACGGCTTCCGTCCAGTCTGGCAACAGGCACCCGGGTCCCCTCCCTGTCCTCTCGTGGCTTGATGGCTCGTTCCTCTCCAGTGCTGAGTGCTGCCCATCGTCTGCACGCTCCACAGTCCCCTCAGCCATCTGTCTGCTCCAGGGCCTCCTGGTTGCTTCTGGGTTTTGGCAGCTGTGGATGAAGCTGCCGTGGAGTGCCCAGGCAGGTGTCTGCGTGAAACGCGTTTTCAGCTTGTGGGTAGAAACCCCAGAGCAGGACTGCTCAGCTGGGTGGCGAGAGAAAGCTCGGGTCTACGGGGGCCGCGACCGTCTTCCGAGTGGCTGCGGCACCTCCATCCCCCCGGCAGGGGCGCCACCAGCACCGGCCAGGCCTCGTGTCCACCTGCACCGAGGGGCTAACGCTTCACAGAGGAGGGAGGCCAGCCCAGCCTGGAAGGGGCCCAGACCTGGCGGGAGCTCAGGGCACAGTAGGAGCTCCAGCGCAGTGAATGGAAAAGAGCCCAAACCCGCCCTCAGCACTGAGTCCTGGGGGCACTCAGTGGCTCGGTCCATACAGATTCCCCCCAATTCCTCCACAAGCCAGACCTCGAGCCCAGCACTTCCGAGGAGCAGGGACAGGTCCAGGCATGGCTGGGGTTTAAGGTCACAGGACCTGGTCGGGGTCCAGGGAAGAGCCGGGGCCCTAGGAAATCCTGAGACAAGACCCCCACCTCCAAGATGGAGACAGCATCACCCCGGCAGGGGCAGCCCGAAGGACACGCGACACCCGGCCCCGGGACCCCTGTGGTGTGTCGCATCCCTGCGATGTGCTAGGTGCACCGGGCTGCTTCTCTGGGACCTTGGGTGGCTTTTGGCCACTTCTCGCCAAGGTCTGATCTGTGCAGAGAAACAGAATTAAATGACTTTTTCAGTTTTTATGGGCAGGTAAGGTATCTCTACCTGATGCAAAGAGCTGACTCATTGGAAAAGACCCTGATGCTGGGAATGATTGAAGGCAGGAGGAGAAGGGGGCGACAGAAGATGAGGTGGTTGGCTGGCATCACCGACTCGATGGACGTGAGTTGGGTGGACTCCGGGAGTTGGTGATGGACAGGGAGGCCTGGTGTGCTGAGATCATGGGGTCACAAAGAGTCAGGCATGACTTAGCAACCGAACAGTGAAAGCGTCTCCTTGACAAAAGTGAGCTTCTCACGAGGCAGCTACGGAAGCGCAGACCATCAGGAAGGGTGCTTCTGCCGGGGGCACTGGAGATGTCAGGGGCGGGGGGCTGGACAGAGGCAGGAACTCACTTGCGTGAGACGCCTGCAAAGCCCAGGTCGTTCCTGGGCCCTGGAAAGCGGCCAGCAGGACCTTCTGCTGCTTTATAAACGCTCAGGGCCCCACCTGGACATAGAATTCCGTCGCAAACACCACGTGCTTGATGCGACTCCGCCGAAGCTAGAGTAGCCAGAAGACATCACAGGAAGCCCTCTGGAGCCTCAGACGGGAGCAACAGGCGTCCCGCCTCTGACGGCCCTGGCAGGCACCCAGAGCCGACCACTCAGGTTACAGACAATGAGGCTTGCAGCCGCAGAGAACTGGAAAAATTAATTGCGTTTCGTGCAACTGGACCACAAGTTGCCAGACAGAAGCCACACTTCATGGCCGGCTTTCCTTCCTCGTGCAGTCGAGGCGGTGGAGCGCGATCCTGGGCGCTGCCGGCGGCCTCCCCGCCCGCGCTCAGGGGCCAGTGCAGCGGGAGGACTGAGAGGGGCTTCATTTTCACCCCAGTGGACTCGCACGGCGACCGGCCTCTTCATTTTCTGAGGCCCGAGGCCTAATGATCGCGGTGTCGGGGGCCCTGGGGGTACGGCTGCAAACACCACGCATGGCGCTTTGCCTTGTGAGATGGACTTTCCTTCTGAAAGGAGACAACTCCTCTACTCCAGTGCACACACTCAGGCCTCCGGGCGCGAGCACACACCCCTCTCCCCCCCCCCACACGCAGAGCCCTGGGGTGGGGCTGCTCTGAGCCCACGCAGGGGAGCCCCATGCGGGAGGGGACGACAGAGCCTGGGGCACTCAGGGTTTGCTCCGTTCTGGGGGCCAGTCGAGAGGCATATGTGGCAGGAGCCAAGCCAGCGCCGGCTAGGATGGAGAGAGTAATTCCGACTGCTGTTTTTTTTTCCTGGAACTTTCCTAATCAGAATGGATCTTACTGTCAAGAAGGCTAGCGGCCATCAGAGGTGAGCTATGGCCAAGGCAATTTCCTGGCTACGTGGACGGTGGGCCTGGTGCACTTGGACTTGATTTTTTTTTTTTAGTCAAACAGGAATCAATATTTAAGATTATGCAATGTCCGTACCAGCCCGAAGTAGCTGCCAACCCAAGGACAAGGGCTGGATAATTTACAAGGCAAGGAATCCATTCTTTTTGAGAGGGGGTAGGGGAAAAAAAAATCAAGATTTAAGCTTTTTATCCTGGGCTGAACTTTTCTCCTCCATTCTTAATGGCACCAGACATAAATAAACCATCCATTTTGTTTTGTATGAACAGTCTGGACTGTGCAGACGCTGAGGAACCGACAGGCTGGTCAGATCCTGACCGCGGGTGGGAGCCGTGGCTGCCTTGTAGACAGCGCACATTCACGGGTTCCCGGCCTGCAGCCACGGAGCCTGATCTCACCCGGTCCCCCTATTCTTCTGCCCCACGATGGGCAAGAGAAAGCTTTCTTATTGTCAGCCACTAATGGTTCTTCGTTTCATAGTTTTAATGTGAAGATCAAACATTTATAAATGCCTCGTCAATAGCATTCCATAACCCGGCCCTCCTCCAGCCGCAAATACGGGCTGCGCTCACTCACAGGTCAGAGGCCGTAGGTCGCAGGAGCCATTGCTCCTGTGCTCACCAGGGTCCGTTTATTCATCAGGCGAGGCCTGTTCCTCAAGAAGCCCTCATCGGGGTCAGAATAAGCTCCCTTTGTCCCCAGTTACTGTCCCCAGTTACTGGGATCACTGCCTCCACCACCCCAGGAGTGACCCCCAGGTGACCTACCTGGATGCTGTCCATCATGGGGTGTCCCGGGGGTTGTCAGGAGGCACCGTGTCCTCCCCGCCGCCTGGAAGTGAAGGGCAGGAAGAGATGGCCTTTGAGGGGAGCACCAGCTGGGGGCCGCACAGGGGCAAGGAGGGCCCGGCTGGGTCCCGGGGGCCGGGCAGGAGCCCTGGGGAGGCCAGGACGCCCACCTTTTCCTCCTGGGCCATTAACCACGCAAACTGGCAGAGCCCAGCTGTGACGGAGTTGGGGGAGCGGGCCATGGTGTGGGGGGCGGTGATGGGGGTGGACGGGGGCGCAGGCCATGAAGGAGGCCACGCCCTCCGGCCAGTGTGATTCTGCTGGGGGACGGTGCCCGGTCAGCATCACTGAGTCACAACGTAATCAATACCATTCCTGCTGGGAGAGCCCTGCGGGGACTTGGAACAAAGAGCCAGGGCACACACAGCACCAGCCGCTCTCCACGGTGACAGCGCCGGACGGGACGGGAGCTCACCTCGCTTCCCCAACACCCGTTTAATGCGGGCGGCTCCCGCCCTCGGTGCCCCAGCAGCCCCCAGGTGGACAGATGTGCCTGGCTGCTCGGGGTGGGGCGTGTGCTTGGCACTCAGGCCTGGGGCATCGCGGGGCGGCTGCAAGCTCCCCAGAGGTGAGCGGTGCCCACACAGGGGCTCTGCGAGTGCTTGCGTGCGGCACGCTCCAGACTAGTCCTGTTTCCACACGTGACGCCCATCCTTTCTCAGAACGAGCCAGAGACTACCCAGGTAGGCAGGACCCTGCAAGACAGATGTAGGAGACCACCGCGCGGCTGGAATCCCGGAGGGTGTGCACCCCCAGCCCCACCGGACAGCAAGCCCCCGGGAACTGGGCCAGGTCCCGGGGCTCTCATGCGGACACCCCACCGGCAAGAGAAGGACTGTGATTCCTGTCCTGAGAGAGGAGCTGGAGGGCGGGAGCCCCGCCGCCCACCGCGACCGCCAGGCCCTGAGGTGGTGACACTGGCCTCGCAGAGATGGAGCTGCTGGCCGCCCGCAGGGAGGCAGCCCGAGGGGGCCGCGGGGAGGCAGCTGGGGGGGCTGTGCCAGGGCGGCGGGTGGGCCTGGCTCCGGGGACGCCAGCTCCTGTCTGCACCGCGTTGGTGATAAGCACGTATTGATTTCTTTAGAGCCTCTCTGGACTTCCCAGAGCGCTTCATGCACTTATCGGAAAGTGCCTGAGACCAAACTGAAGACGGGCCCAACAAGGAGAATCGATCCAAAC
Source organism: Madoqua kirkii (assembly GCA_006408675.1). Classification (NCBI taxonomy): domain Eukaryota; kingdom Metazoa; phylum Chordata; class Mammalia; order Artiodactyla; family Bovidae; genus Madoqua; species Madoqua kirkii. The sequence continues at coordinate 28,310 of SJYC01085185.1, forward strand.
GTGGAGGGCGGCTCAGGGCTTCGGAGCACACGGAGAGACACCACAGGTCCTCAGCCCACCCAGCTCCCAACGCTTAAGGCAGACACTCTGCCCCTCTGTTCTGTAGCAGGCCGCTGCGTCACAGGAAAACCCACATTAAGACGGTGGTGTCTGTACACTGGCAGCGGACGGTGGGCCTTTGGGGGATGGCTGCGGGGGGTCTGCACACTCACAGGGGCGGCACCTCGGGCCCCACAGCCACCAGCCTCCTAGGGGCCGCTGCCCTTCCCCATAGCTGCCTGCCCTGGGCTCCCACCCCAGCCCCCGCAGGCTGCCCTGGGCGCTCAATCGACACCCAGGCCCTCAGAAAACAAAGCCGTTTTCTAAAAAACCTTTCTACCTGGAACCAGTTTCGGGCTTCCAGGACAGAAGCTCGCAGGGCGCGCCTACCACCCCTCGCCTGGACCGACCTCCTGCCATTCTCTCAGAGCCTCTTGGGAGGCGCACGTGGAGGGCGTTCATCCCAGACCCTCAGGGCACGTCTTAGCAGTGAGGACGCATCACTTGGTCAACGCAGCAATGCCCTACCCACATCGCCCCTCTGGTCCAGACCCGGTCCAGGAGCAGGGCTGCAGTCGGATACCCTGGCTCTAGTCTCCTTTCATCTGGAACATTCTCAGCGCCTCTGTCTTTTTGGACATTGATGCTTTTGAAGAAAGCTCCATGTTTGCACGGCAGCTGTTCCCCTGGGCTGCTGGGCCAGAGGAACCCATGGTTCTTCCTGGAGACATGGGGACCAGGTCTGCCTAGGTTGTCTCTGTGTGGCCACGTGGGTTTGGAGCCCATAGACAGCAGCACCGCCGCTGAAGGGGTCAGGCCCACGACCACCCACTTGAAGGCGCTCCTGGAGCGGGTGTGGGAAGGGCAGAGGGCTCATGTCTCTCTGCAACGCAGGTTTTGGATGTTGGCCCCTTGGCTCAAGGCTCAGGGGATCAGCTCCCATCTGAGTCTCACCTGCAGCCTCAACAATGAGCAAGGATGCTGAGTCTGCTTCACTTTTGGCTAAGAGCAAACTTGACAAGTTCAGTTCAGTCGCTCAGTCGTGTCCGACTCTTTGTGACCCCATGAACTGCAGCATGCCAGGCCTCCCTGTCCATCACCAACTCCCGCAGTTTACTCAAACTCGTGTCCATTGAGTCAGTGATGCCATCCAACCATCTCATCCTCTGTCATCCCCTTCTCCCACCTTCAATCTTTCCCAGCATCAGGGTCTTTTCAAATGAGTCAGCTCTTTGCATCAGGTGGCTGAAGTATTGGAATTTCAGTTTCAACATCAGTCCTTCCAGTGAACACCAAGGACTGATCTCCTTTAGGATAGACTGGATCTCCTTGCAGTCCAAGGGACTCTCAAGAGTCTTTTCCAACACCACAGTTCAAAAGCATCAATTCTTTGGCACTCAGCTTTCTTTACAGTTCAACTCTCACATCCATACATGACTATTGGAAAAACCACAGCCTGGACTAGATGGACCTTTGTTGACAAAGTAATGTCTCTGCTTTTCAATATGCTGTCTAGGTTGGTCAGCTTGACAAAGATCAACATTAAAAGTGATCTCCTTCCATTCTTGGGACCACCTCCCCCATGGAGGCCCGTAAACAGCTTCACAGGCCCTGGGTGGCGCCCAGGGAAGCCCTCGGAGCCCCTGAACACAGCTGTCTGCTCACCCTTCCCGGCCTCGGCTCACCCTTCCCTGACTCTGGTAACACGTGGGGAAAGAGTTGGGAGTGGAGGGAGGAAGCAGGACGCACCGTGTGTGGTGCAGAGTCTGCAGATGGAACAGTCGACGCTGACCAGCCAGGCCTGGCCCTGCGGCTCCTGGGTGGGGCCTCTGGCCAGGGCACTGTGCCCTCGGGGCTTGGTGCCCCCCAGGCAGCTGGGGCCCCCATCCCGTGTGTGCAGAGCAAGTGGGGCCTCGGGGTCACGTGCTCCGGGCCGAGTCTGGGGTCCGCACGGGGCTTCTGTCGCTGCAGGGCCAGGCCAGGGCCTCAAGGCCCGTGGGCCAGCGGCTCCGCACAGCCTCCTCTGTCTGCAGCTCCACTTTGGGGAAGGGGCCCTGAAGGAACATTTGTCTGAGATCACATAGCCCCCTTCAGAAGAAGAGAAGGGAAAGGAGGGCCCGGGGGCCTGGGGGTCGTGGAGAGAGGGCTGAGAGCCAGGATGCTGCTGGTCGATGGAGACAGCGCATGCTTGTTCCTGAAGCTGGCCGCCGCCACCCCGTGACCTGAGACCCCAGAGGGCAGAGGGCTGGGCAGTGGCTGTGCAGAACAGCACTTTCAGGAGCTGTCACCATCCTGAGGCTCACACAGGGAAGAGGCTCCCCTCCAAGAAGTGACCTTCCTCACTGTGCTCTGTGATGGACCCAGAGAGGGGGCTGAGCATGTGAAGTGGAGATCCTCCAGGCCCTGGAAAACCAGGGCACTGCCAGCTGGGCTAAGGGAGGGGGTGCTGACCCCAGTCAAAATGAAAACGTGATTCTGGGCCTCTCGACTTCTATGAGCAGCAAGAAGACAGAGGAAGCGGCTGATCTGCAGATGCAGGTCATTTCTGATGGAAAGAAGCAGGAGAGTGCAGAGCAAGAGGACACTGGAGGGGAGAAGCCCCCACGGGGGCAGAAAGTGGCCTCAGTTCAGTAACAGCTCCTACGCCCAGAGTCGGGGCCCTGACAACCTGGCCCACCTGGTCTCAGAACTGGGAGGGCTGGGCATTTCCGTGCGTCTCCTGCTCCTCCTCTTTCTTTACAGGCGTGACTGTCGCGGGCGTCCTGGCTCTGTGGGGTAACTTGCTCTGTTGGCTTGCAGGTCTGTGGATCGAGAGGGGCCACCCCAGAGAAGCTCTGCACGTGTGTCTAGCTGGACCTGATGCAGATGGTGAGGGCTAGACCATGAGTCTGTTGCCCAACTTGGGATACGCCTTTTCAGTATTTTGGGATGGGAGCGATAATACAGTACAGGTGGGAAGAAAATAATTTGTGACGGACTGTTCCATGGACACAAACTCTCCCTTCATGGAAGACAAGCCGCTGTGCAAATGGAACTCTGCCATGGCGCCGTACGTCTCTCAGCTGTGCTCAGCCGGTGCTGCTCGGGGGTCTTGCCGTGGTCAGCAGAACCTGGCAGAAGTGAGGCCGAGCGCACTCTGAGCTCAGGCTTCAGGCGGCCTTAGGGCTCCTGCTCTGCCCTCTCCGCGTCCTACCTGAGACCAGGAAGCCCGTCTGACCTACAGGAGGATGAGAAGCCCCGAGACTAGGGACTGAGGTGCTCCAGTCAATGGCCAGGTCCAGCATGAAGCACGCGAACAAGGCCAACTCACGTTCCAGCCTGACCTCCTGCCAGCTAACTGCAGCCGCGGGGTGGGCCCAGAGGGGACAGTGGAGGGAGTCGCCAGCCAGGCTGCGGGAAAATGAGCAACAGCGAGCTCCTCTTGTCTGGGCTTCCCTGGTGGCTCAGTGGTCAAGAAACCGCCTGCAATGCAGGAGAGGCAGGAGACGCAGGTTGATCCCTGGGTTGGGAAGATAACTGAGGCGCTCCAGTCAATGGCCAGGTCCAGCATGAAGCACGCGAACAAGGCCAACTCACGTTCCAGCCTGACCTCCTGCCAGCTAACTGCAGCCGCGGGGTGGGCCCAGAGGGGACAGTGGAGGGAGTCGCCAGCCAGGCTGCGGGAAAATGAGCAACAGCGAGCTCCTCTTGTCTGGGCTTCCCTGGTGGCTCAGTGGTCAAGAAACCGCCTGCAATGCAGGAGAGGCAGGAGACGCAGGTTGATCCCTGGGTTGGGAAGATTCCTTGGAGGAGGGCATGGCAACCCACTCTAGTATTCTTGTCCGGAGAATCCCATGGACAGAGGACCCTGGAGGTCCACAGTCCACGGGGTCACAAAGAGTCAGACACGACTGAAGCGACTTCACACACACTATTGTTCTAAGGCACTAAATTTCCAGACAACTTATTACGCAGTGATAAAACACAGTCATATCTAGCATGTGTGTTTAGTCACTCAGTCGTGTCCGACTCCTTACGACCCCGTGGACTGGACTGGCCAGGCTCCTCTGTCCATGGCAAGAATACTAGAGTGGGCTCCCATTTTCTTTTCCAGGGGAACTTCCCAACCCAGGAATCAACCAGTGTCTCCTGCATCACAGGCAGATTCTTTACCATCTGAGCTTCCCGGGAAGCCCAATATCTAACGTGACTGACGAAGAAACAACCAAAAGGGGACACGAAATACTAATGCCAGAGTGAAGAAAAGACACTGTACATTAAGGGGCTGCTGAAGGGCTGCCGTGAGCTCCATTACGCCCAGAATTCAGTGACTTACAGAAAAGAGAAAACGCCCTTGAAATATAAAACTGACACAAAACAAACAGAAAGTGTAAATAGCCTCATATTAGTTCTAAAATCGCGTCTGTAATTAGAGATCTCCCACAAAGAAAGCTCCAGGCGTAAGACGGCTTCACTGGTAAACTCGACAAAATACTTGGAGGAGAAAGAAGACAAATGTCATGTAGATTCTTTCAGAGAAGAAAGTGGCAGCGTTTTCCGACACATGTTGTAAGTGCAGCATAAATCTGACCCCAAAATGTAAGAAAGACGAAAGAGGAAAGAAAACTGAAAGCCAGTATCTTTCTTGACCAGAGACACAAAAATCATTCAGAAAATATTAGCAAATTAAACTGGTAACATGAGAGAATACATCATGACTGAGTGAGCTCATTCTAGGAATGCAAGGTAATTTTAACATTTGAAGATCAAGTCTAATTCACCTTAGCAGCATAAGGAGAACCACCATCAAATCAATCTCAGTAAGTACAGGAAAAGCATTTGATAAATTCAAATCATTCATTATGAAAACTCTCACCAAACAAGGAATGGAAGGAAATCCCTCGATGAGATGAAGGGCATCTATGAGAAACCTACAGCTAACATCATGCTCAGTGGCAGCCACCTGAGTGACTTCTCCCCAGCATGGGGACCAGGGCAAGAAGGCTTTTTTTCACTTTTATTCAGTTGACTGGAGGTCATAACCAGTGGGATAAGATAAGCAAAAGAAATAAAAGGCATAAAAAAGGAGAAGCAAGACTCTTTCCTTCTCCACAGATGACATGATTATATATGGAAAAAATCCTAAACAACCTAAAAGGCAACAACCAGGGTAAGTTAGTAAAATTCTCAACTGTGTGAAAGTCAAGGACAAACTAAAATGGTAACTGAGTCAAGGTCATGAAGGAAAAGCAAAGTGTGAGAAACTATCAAAACCCGGAAGCGGTGAAGGAGGTGCAGTGAGTGCAAGAAAGCGTGGCCTCGGGATGGATTCTTGGTCAGAAAAAGAGCCCCCGTGGGAGAGCTGGACAGAGCCCAATCAAGTCTGTAGTTCAGTTACTAGTATTTACCAATGTTAGTTGTGACAACTGTGCCACTGTTAATATTATGCAGTAACAGCAAACTGGATGCTGGGTCAAGGGCATATGGAGACTCTGTACTGTCTTTGCAACTGCTTTTTAAGGCTGAAGTTATGCCAAAATAGCATCACTGGAGCCATCACTGGAGGCTTCTTGGAAGAGTCAGAAGCAACACAGCTGGAGCTGCAGCTGCTCTACGCTGGCCAGGCTCCCGTGTGCCCGGAAGCTGTTACTGGGAGCTCCGCCCTCAAACTTCCTTCCAACGGCTCCGCAGCTACTTAATACGCTGTAACAAATCTCTTGCTTAAACAGCAAAAGGCATGGCTAAGAAAATGAAAAGGCAAGATGCAGACCAGGAAGTCAAAGGAAAACCACCGTGAGATTTCACTCCACATGCATATACACCAGCAGGATTATAAAGAATGACAACCCTAGTTCAGTTCAGTTGCTCAGTCGTGTCCGACTGCGACCCCATGGACTACAGCACACCAGGCCTCCCTGTCCATCACCAAGTCCTGGAGCTTGCTCAAACTTACGTCCATCGCGTTGGTGATGTCATCCAACCATCTCTTCCTATGTTGATCCCTTCTCCTCCCACCTTCAACCTTTCCCAGCATCAGGGTTTTTCCAATGAGTTGGTTCTTCGTATCAGGTGGCCAAAGTATTGGAGTTTCAGCTTCAACATCAGTCCTTCCAATGATTATTCAGGACTGATTTCCTTTAGGAAATAAACTGGTTTGATCTCCCCGCAGTCCAAGGACTCTCAAGAGTCTTGTCCAACACCACAGTTCAAAAGCATCAATTCTTTGATGCTCAGCTTTCTTTATAGTCCAGCTCTCACATCCATACATGACTACTGGAAAAACCATAGCCTTGACTAGATGGACCTTTGTCGGCAAAGTAATGACTCTGCTTTTTAATATGCTGTCTAGGTTGGTCATAGCTTTTCTTCTAAGGAGCAAGTGTCTTTTAATTTCATGACTGCAGTCACCATCTGCAGTGATTTTGGAGCCCCCCAAATAAAGCCTGTCATTGTTTCCATTGTTTCCCCATCTAGTTGCCATGAAGTGATGGGACCAGATGCCATGATCTTCATTTTCTGAATGTTGAGCTTTAAGCCAACTTTTTCAGTCTCCTCTTTCATTTTCATTGAGGCTCGTTAGTTCTTCTTCACTTTCTGCCATAAGGGTGGGGTCATCTGCATATCTGAGGTTATTGCTATTTCTCCTGGCAATTTTGATTCCAGCTTGTGCTTCATCCAGCCTGGCATTTCTCACGATGTACTCTGCATATAAGTTAAATAAGCAGGGTGACAATATACAGCTTTGACGTACTCCTTTCCCAATTTGGAATCAGTCTGTTATTCCATATCCAGTTCTAACTGTTGCTTCTCTACCTGCATACAGATTTCTCAGGAGGCAGATCAGGTGGTCTGGTATTCCCATCTCTTCCAGAATTTTCCACAGTTTGTTGTGATCCACCCAGTCAAAGGCTTTGGCATAGTCAATGAAGCAGATGTTTTTCTGGAACTCTCTTGCTTTCTTGATGATCCAACAGATGTTGGTAATTTGATCTCTGGTTTCTCATTCCAGTCTGAACATCTGGAAGTTCATGGTTCACGTATTGCTGAAGCCTGGCTTGGAGAATTTTGAGCATGACTTTACTAGTATGTGACATGAGTGCAATTGTGTGGCAGTTTGAGCATTCTTGGGGCATTCCTGGTGGCTCAGTGGGTAAAGCGTCTGCCTCCAATGCCGGAGACCCAAGTTCGATCTCTGAGTTGGGAAGATCCCCTGGAGAAAGAAATGGCAACCCACTCCAGTATTCTTGCCTGGAAAATCCCATGGACTGAGAAGCCTGGTAGGCTACAGTCTGTGGGGTCGCAAAGAGTCAGACACGACTGAGCGACTTCATTTCACTTCACTTCACTTTGAGCATTCTTTGGCATTGCCTTTCTTTGGGACTGGAATGAAAACTGACCTTTTCTAGTCCTGTGGCTACTGCTGAGTTTTCCAAATTTGCTGACATACTGAGTGCAGCACTTTCACAGCATCATCTTTTAGGATCTGAAATAGCTCAACTGGAAATCCACTAGCTTTGTTTGTAGTGGTGCTTCCTAAGGCCCACTTGACTTCACATTCCAGGATGTCTGGCTCTAGGTGAGTGATCACACCATCATGGTTATCTAGGTCATTAAGATCTTTTTTTGTATAGTTTTTCTGTGTATTCTTGCCACCTCTTCTTAATCTCTTCTGCTTCTGTTAGGTCCAGACCATTTCTGTCCTTTATTGTGCTCATCTTTGTATGGAATGTTCCCGTTGGTACCTCTAGTTTTCTTGATGAGATCTCTATTCTTTCCCATTCTATTGTTTTCCTCTATTTTTTTTGCACTGATCGCTAGGGAAGGCTTTCTTATCCCTTCTTGATATTCTTCAGAACTCTGCATTCAGATGGGTATATCTTTCTTTTTCTCCTATGCCTTTAGCTATTCTTCTTTTTTCAGCTATTTGTAAGGCCTTGTCAGACAATCATTTTGCCTTTTTGCATTTCTTTTTCTTGGGAATGTTCTTGATCACTGCCTCCTATACAATGTCATGAACCTCCATCCATAGTTCTTCAGGCACTCTATCAGATCTAATCCCTTGAATCTATTTGTCTAATATGAATCTATTTGTCTAATATGGTACAACCACTTTGGAAAACTAGAAATGTCTACAAAATTATATTCTTGTACATGTACCTGGGAGGAATGCATTATGTATATTATGTGTGTGTGTGTGTGTGTGTGTGTGTGGCTTAGTTGCTCAGTTGTGTCCAACTTTTTGCAACTCCGTGGACTGTAGCCTGCCCAGCTCCTCTGTCCATGGGGACTCTCCAGGTAAGAACACTAGAGTAGGTTTCCATACCTTCCTATAGGGGATCTTTCCAACCCAGGGTTGAACCTGAGTCTCTGGCATTGCAGGTGAATTCTTTACCATCTGAGCCATCGAGGAGTGTATATGTGTGTGTGTATGTGTGTGTGTATGTGTGTGTGTATGTATACACACAAACATTATTGTTCAGTTACAAAGTCATATCTGACTCTGACCCCACGGACTGCAGCACGCGAGGCTTAACTGTTCTTCACTATTTCCTGGAGTTTGCTCAAACTCATTTCCATTGAGTTGGTGATGCCATCCAACCATCTCATCCTCTATCACTCCTTTCTTCTCCTGCCCTCAATCTTTTCCAGCATCTGGGTCTTTTCCAATGAGTTGGCTCTTTACATCAGGTGGTCAGAATATTCAAGCTTCAGCATCAGTCCTTCCAATGGATATTCAGGACTGATTTCCTTTAGGATGGACTGGTTTGATCTCCTTGTAGTCCAAGGGCCTCTCAAGAGTCTCCTCCAGCATCACAATTTGAAAGCATCAATTTTTCAGTGCTCAGCTTTCTTTATGGTCCAACTCTCACATCTGTACATGATTACTGGAAAACCCATAGCTTTGACTATATGAACTTTTGTTGGCAAAGTGATCTGTTTTTTAATGTGCTGTCTAGGTTTGTCATAACTTTTCTCCCAAGAAGCAAGCATCTTTTAATTTCATGGCTGCAGTCACTGTCTTCAGTGATTTTAGAACCCAAGAAAATAAAGTCTGTCATTGCTTCCACTTTTTCCTCATCTAGTTGCCATGAAATGATGGGACCGGGTGCCATGATTTTAGATTTTTGAATGTTTTAAGCCAGCTTTTTCACTCTCCTCTTTCACCCTCATCAAGGGGCTGGCTCTTTAGTTCCTCTTCACTGTCATTAGAATGGTATCATCTGCATATCTGAGGTTGGGGCTGAACCAATCCCAGCTTGATTCCAGTTGGGATTCATCCTGCCTAGCGTTTCGCATGATGTGCTCTGCAGGGACGTTAACCAAGCAGGGTGACATGAACAGCCCTGCGGTGCTCTTTCCCCAGTTCTGAGCCAGTCAGTTGTTCCATGTCTGGTTCTAACTGCCACTTCCTGACCTGCATACGGGCTTCTCAGCAGGCAGGTGAGGTGGTCTTGTATTCCCATCTCTTTCAGAATTTTCCAGTTTGTTGTGATCCATAGTCAAATCTACACAGTCACTTTAGTGCAGTCACTGAAGCAGCAGGTATTTTTCTGAAATTCCCTTGCTTTCTCTATGACCCAACAAATGTTGGCAATTTGATTCCTGACTTAGTAGACTGTATCAATATTAGGGTTCAATTTGGAAATAGTACCGTAAGTGTATAAAAAAATTCAAAGGAAGGCCTTTTAAAAGTAAAATGACTCAATATGACGGTAAGTTCTATTAATACTGTAAGCCCACAGAACTTTTCTTGATGTTGTAAAGAAAAAATAAAAGAACACAGGGTGCCCATTTAAAATTCAACAATTACATAAAAGAGGTCATGGATGAAACCATTTACTGACGTCAGAAACCTGAGGTGCAGAGGCTGGGCGTGTCGGGAGTGGTGCCTTGGGTTGGCTCCCAAGGGCATGCCGCACCATGGCAGCCAAGCCGCACAGGCCAAGTTCAGACACCACTTGCGGCGAGTGACCAAGGCTGCCTGCCGGGAGGTGCATGGCACAGCGGACAGGGACAGAGCGGGTCTCGGCTCCATAAACCCCGCCCTCTGTGGTTTACAGCCACACTGGGGGTGTTCCACTCAGCCCACTTTCCCCATTTTCTTGCTTGCATGTTATTATTTTGGGGTGTTGGGAAATGAAAGATGTACCTATGTTTTACACTGACTTTATTTTTTCAGCATAGTGTTGAGAAGTTTATATCCTTCCCTGAGAACTACCTGGAAGAGCCTAGCAGCTGTTTGGATGCTGCGTAACTGCCCTCTGGAAGGCGGGTGGCTGCCCTCTGGAAGGCGGGTGCACCTCGGCAGTGAGCGTGCAGGGAGAAGTTGCTCCAGCCTCTGGGAAAGACGCCAAGTAACAGCGGATGTTAGGCAAGCAGCACAGCCATCTCCCCAGTCATTCCCAGACACCACCTCTGTTCAGAGGCACCTGGCGAAGGAGACGGGCATGGTGTATTTATTCACCTATCAAGGGGCACCATAAGGGACAAAGGCTCAAAGACAGGGACACAGATCAGCCCACCAGATACAAACCAGCGGCTTTGGAAACAAAAATATATACATATGAAGTTTGTATATACTGAATCACACAAATCTCAACATATGTAACATATAATAGGTACATTCATTAAACTACACCCCTATCAGGATAGTTTTTCATTGTCATTCCAGAAAGATCTATTTTTCCCTAGTTAACCTACTCACTTCTCTCCAGGCACGAGCCTCCCAGATTATTTCCTATGGATTAGTTCTGCATCTTTCAGATCATAAAAATGAGAAAGCTCCTCTGTGTTCAGCTTCTCTCACTCAGCATAACATCTATGAGAATTGCCTATGCTGTTATGTATACAGATATTTTTCTTTTCTTGCTGCACAGTATTCTCCTGTATGGACACACAAGACATCATTGTTCATCCATTCTCACTGGTATCATTCAGGTCGCTTCCAACGTTTTATCATCATGATGACACAGGCTCAAGTCTTCCAACTTTGTTCAAGGCTGTTTGAACCCCTCTGGTTCTTTGCATCTCTACTCAGAATTTTTTTAAAAATCTTGTCAATTTCTATAAAAGCCTGTTGGGATTATGACTGGAATTACTTTGGTATTTCCTTTTGATTTTCAGAGAACTGACAACGTAACAACATGCATTTTCCAATCCATGAATATAGTATACCCCTCTATTCATTTAGGTTATTTCTATTTCTCTAAGGAATATTTTAATCGAGAGATCTTCAACATCATTCAGTAAGCCTGTTTCAAAGTATTTTGGGTTTTGATAAATAGTATGGCTGTAAAATTTTTCACTTGTTTCCATTTGTTCCCTGATAGTCTATAAACACCACTGGTTTTTACACTTCTGTGCCATGTCCATTATGACTGAATTCTGTAGTTTTTTCATTCATCAGTACTTCCTAGGTAGAGTCAAGCCATTTGCAAACAGGAATAGGTTCACTTCTTTCCTGCCGTTGTGAGCTGCACTTGTCTCACTTGGCACGTCAGGTGAGTCTCAGCCAGAAGTGCCGAGAGCAGACACCGCCCGTCCTTAGGAGCAAACCTTGGCACCATTTCACTTTCAAGCATTCTGTCAGCTGTGGGTTTTTCACAGATGACTTTCATCAGGTTGAGAATCCCTCTTTATTCCTGCTTTGCTGAGAGTTAAGTGTTCAATCTTTCCAAATGCTTTTGAAATAACCCCTTCTTTCTCCTTCATTCTGTTAATATGGTAAGTTATACTGATTGATTTTTGAACACTTGGCCAACCTCCCTTTCTTGGATAAAGCCACTTGATCATTGCTTTTCTTTGCTAACATTTGTTAAAGTTGTTGTTTTTTTTGTATCTATGTTCGTGAAAGAGAGTTCATATTTCTTATAATGTCTTTGTCAGGTTTTGGCTGATATTAGTTATTAATATTTCAAATACACATCGTTCGAGCTTTCACTAATGTTGAATTAGATGTAAATATAGGCAGAAAAGAGAAAATGTTTGTTATTACAATGGCAGTGTGTGTGTGTGTGTGTGTGTGTGTGTGTGTGTGTGTTTGCACTGGGAACACTGCCACATCCTGAAGGTAAAAATGGGGGGGGAGGATAAAGCCGAATGAGAAGGGCCGTGGGAGACGTGCACTGTGGTCAGACAGTGCTGGGGTTCCTCACTCCCCCGTCTATGAAGCCTGACTTCTAACTTAATTGTCTCTGCAAAGCTTTCCTCTTGTCAGATTTTTAGGTGGAACCACTTTTCCAGTTATAATGGAAGCCACTGGAAAAACAGTTACATTTTCTCAAGTTAAAATTAATTAAATCTGGGAAATGTTGAAACTAAGTCATATCAAATACCTTATGTAATAATGGCACTTTAAAGGTGACTAAAATTTCCATATTGAGCATTATCGGTCTTCTCAGAAGATAACATGCTGAGGGCCTACTGTGTGTATGAAAGGGCTGGGCATCAGCAGGCAGAGACCTGGATGCCCAGCCCTGCTCCTCAGCAGCCTAGGGCCCAGTGGGGGTGGTGATGGGCTGGTGGCTGACAGTGAGCACAGAGGGGCCCTGACCTGGCACAGGACCGGGAGCCCAGCCTGCGGGCACAGGCAGGAGGAGGGGGCGGGAAGCAGGACCAGCAGCATCAGAGGGCGATGGCGCGGGAAGCCGGGAGCAGGGGAGAGGAGTCAGGCGAGACAGTGCCGGACAGCTGACCACCAAGGAAACTGGCGGCTGGAGGGGGCGGTGGGGCAAGGCCTGCGGTCTGGACCACGGGTCTGCAGGGAGCCCTGTGCTCTTCTGCTCTGAGCTCCTGGGGCGGCAGGGGGGTGGGTTGCATCCTGCCTGCCCTTCTGACACCTGCTGTGCGGCTCTTGGAGCTGAGGCTGCAGAAGCTGGCACCACAGTCACCCACTAGCAGTTGCCAGGGTAACAACACTCTACAGCAGTAAAACTAATTAGGGCCTGAGATTTGGGTAACTTTCTCAGACTACCAGCTTCCTGACTCTCTGTGCTGGCCAGCTGGGCGGGTCCCACACTTCTAATTTCGGTGTGAAAGACACAAGGGCAATCTCATCATGCACTCTGGTTCTCCTAGCTGAGTCAGTGACCACGAAAACATGAGCAGATCCAGCCCTTGGATGCACAGCCAGGCTCGCTCACTCTGGAGGTCAAGGGAGTCTGTGGAGTCCCCACACACTCTTGTCTCCAGAATCTGGGCCCTATTCGTAAACTAGGAGATGTTAGATCACAATCAACTTCCAATCAGGCCTCAGCCCCATCCGCTGTCCTCCATTTCCATGGTGCCATATGATCTGAATGGTTCCGCCTTCCACTTCCTCATAACTGTCTTCTCCAGAATACAAACACCACGGGGCAAGGACCCCACCTCTCCTGTTCATGTTATATCCTGAGCGCCCAGATGGCCTGGCCCATGGCAGACACTCAACCCCTTATTGAAGGAGTAAATTCCTTCATTCCTGGATAAGACAGCAGTTATTGAGATCTGTACCCTGTGGGTTCCTTTAGAAGAACCCAGTGCAACTGCCTCGGGGGAAACCTTGAGACTTTGGTCCAAAGGCCTGACTTGAGCTCCCCCATTGCTAGAACCTATAGGTCCCAGCATATTTCTACACCCGAGCCTCAGTTTCCCTGCTACAAGTTGGATAGAATAGTCCTTGCCTCACAGCCCTGGAGAATAGGGTGAGAGGACATGATGTCAAAAGCGCTGTGAGGGTCTCTGCAGACGTGAGGCATGGTTTCGGTTTTAATGCAGAGGGAAGGCCCGTCCACAAGATCCACGTGCTGGTCTAGGACCTCACAGTCAATGGAGAGAGCTGCTCACCGGGGCTCAGGTGTGATGTTATTCGGCGATTTTTCTTCTTTTTGTATTGAAATCTATTACAAAAGGGTTGAGGTTGCATTTTTAAAAAACTGTTCCACAACAGAGGTTTCAATATTATAAGCTATTCTGGAGAAAAAAGAAAAACTTTTTTCTTCCGGAGTACCAACTAATTTATAGTAACAACCTACTCGTGAAAGGCTATATATGACTTCTTTTGGCATACAGTCCAAAAGGTGACAAAAATTTGGAAATGTCCTCTGTTTCAATGCTGAAATTTAATTCACAATGAATTTCAAGTGTGGAACTTTTTCCCTTCAATTTTTACATGACTTTGTAATAAGAGCAGTTGTACAGGCTCATCAACAATAGAAGAGAGCTGATGGAGTAGAGATGTTGAGTGTAAATATTTAGTGCAGGGGTTGGCGGCTTTTAAATTTGCATCTTGATCTAAATGTATCTGCTGATTTCCCATCTGCTAATATTTTCCCATCTGCTAAAGACCTGCCGCCAGGGAAGGGGACGCCTTTGTCTTCACTGCTTAACCTCCATGTCCCCTTCACCTGAACTTGGAGATGGCACAGCGTGCTCTGCAGAGCCCTCCTGCGCACACACACACTCACACGCACGGACTCAGACACGAGGACACACGCTCTGACCACAGGCACCACCACTGGCCCAGGAGCCCGTCATCGAGGACGGGGTTAACTCAGGGATGTGTTGCCCCAGAACCCTCGAGCAAGGCAGGGTCCGGGCGTAGTCATCCTGGGATGCAGCCAGCCCTGGGGAGGAGGCGTGGCTCAGCCACTGCAGACGGTACAGCCTGGAGGAGAGGCTCTGCACCACAGAGACCGGAGGCGCCGAGGGCTGTGGCAGGGACGCGGTCCCCACCCCTCCCGGCATCTCTTCCAGTTCAGACCCTCCTCCCCCGCTACCAGGGATGGAATGTTCTACCTTTGGCTTTAGTGCCCAGGAAAGAGCTGGAGCTTCGGCCCAGGCCCCAGGGGCTCAGCACTACCTTCCAGGTGGGCACCAGGGTTGCATGGACTGTGACAGCCCCACGACCCCGAGCCCCCTTCCTCCTTGGGCAACGCAGTGCATTAGCAAACTCATCTAGTCTGTGTCTACGATTTACACCATGAGAGCTCCCCCTTCTCGTGTTGCAATCCCAAGAAGCCCAAAAGTGCCAGCGGCTCCCCTCTAGGGGTGCTGAGAATGTGCAGACCCAAAGGCAGCTCTGGCCTGGCTGCTGCCCCTCCAGGAAGGCCACAGCATCCAGACAACCCCTCAACAGACCAGGGACAGAGAATGAAATGGTGCCAAAGAGCAGGAATTACATTTATACTTAAAATCAAGTCCATCCCATGAGGTGCCGGCCACATAGACGCTTGATTGATGGCGGCAAGAGACGAGCCTCAGTTTTGCTGGGAGCATGCCTTTGTGGAGGCCAGAGATGAGTAAAATATATGACAGCACATCAAATATACGGCGAGGACAAGATACACAGACAGTACATTAAGCATCATGGAGGCAGTAAAGGGCTGGAAACAGACCGGGGTAGCGGCCGGGCTCTGCCTCCGGGTGCGGTGTGCACACCGGGCTCGACGGTCCTGGGGCAGCCCATCAGGACTTGGGGAGTCTGACCAGACTGGTCTCCCCGCCTCGTCCTCGCTGAATTCCAAGTTCCGGGGCTGGTGCTCAGCCCACTGCCACGCTGGGCGTCCCTCCACGCACAGAGCAGGGTCAACACAAGTGCTCCCGCGACATTTCTGTTCTCTATCAATTACCTGTGGGTACTTCACCGCCAGGAGAAAACACAGACTGTGCTCCAGCAAGAGCCGCTGTGCTGAGGCCAGCAGGAACTTCCTGCTTCACAAGGCCATCCTGACATCTGCAAGACTTGCTGTACGCAATCCAGGTGCCACAGGCTCAGAGAGATGGGCCTGTGGTGGTGGCGGGGCCGAGGGGCAGGGGTGAGACCAGGAGCGGGGAGAGACAGATGGACAGACAGACGTGGAAGAGTCTCCTGAGGGCTGGACCATTCAGTCCTGGACCTGCCTGGCAAAGGCTTCACCAAATGAGTTGCATCATCTAAAGGGAGGGTAGTAAGTACTTGGCAAATGTCTACAAGACAACGTTGTGTGGACGGCCCACTGGAGATGGTGCCCACCACCGGAACAGGATGTGCAGGGAAAGGAACCCAGCAGAGACACAGAGGGGCCCATGTCCCTGCCACCCGGCGCATGGCCGCGAGTCCAACAGTCCTAATAGTCCCGATCACCAAGTGAGATGGACTGGGGTCACCGTGCCCCATCAGAGGCTCAGGAGGTGGCTGGCCGGCTGGGAGCAGCGTCCCTCCCCCGCCACGAAGCACCACCTTCCTTAAGTGGGGTGAGAGGGCGTCAGAAGCAGATGTGACAACCCGTCAGGGAGCTCTTCTCCACAGGAGAGGTTTTTCTTGGGAAAGGAGATTTGGCGGTTTGGCAGGAGCCCGTGCTGGGAAGACAAAGGACCGTAAGTGGGAGAGGAACTCTGAGGGGCCTTGTGGGCTGGCGGGAGGCTAGGGGGCCTCTTGCCCTTCCGTGCCCCGAGTCAGAGGCACAGGCCTAGCACGCACACGTGCACGGCACGTCACAGTGTGCGCACACACCGTGCGGACTGGGGTGGGGGCTGCTCCAGGTACCTGCTTCTGTGGCTCCAGCTGTGGGGGACAGCAACGCTTCCCCCCACCTGAGCCCTGCTGGCCTAGCAGTGAACACACCTCTACCCGGGGCTTCCGAGGCTTAGAGACGACGTCTCTGCAGCCTGTACCTGCTCCCTTTGGTCGTCTCCAGAAAAGCGAGCATGTGATTTCAATTTGAAATTAAAAGTCATGTCTGAATAACAGAGCTGCATCCTCATTTCCTAATACCCCGGTTTTTACTACTTTGCATTCAACTGTGAAAAGTCTTTTAAAACTCGGAACAGCAGTAAAACTTGAATGAATTTTTGACCCATTATTGCATAGCGGGTGTGCCTTCCAAGTTGGAGAGACTGCCAAGTTCTCCCCACCTAATATTTCCACTTTAATTGTGCCACTTGAGAAATTTACGTGCCTCAAAATATGGCATGAATCTTACGCTTATTGCAGTATCATTAGCAGCAACATTTAAGCAACATCTGTGTGCTATAGCACTAATTGAAGTAGCAGAAGTGGCAGCTGTAAATCCACAGGAAGATGGCAGTTTGCGCCCAGCACTGCTGAGTTAGCTACTAGCTGTCAGCCTGTTCCCGCAATCTGGTCCCGGGCACCAGGTACAGGCACACAGTGTCCAAAAAAATGCCGCGCGTAGGCTAATGATCCTATTAAGCACTTTGTTGCACCAATTTGGCCGTTTTTCCAGTTTCCTTGTTGAATTTCATTATAAATTTCTCCATTCTTGTAAAAAGTCCAGGGTGAGACGTGTCTGACTTTAAACTGCTTACCTGAGCCGAGAAACGCTCATCTGGCCAGACCGAACTGAGAACTGATTTTTTTGTGATTTAATAATTTGGTTCCCCCCTCACTCCTTGCAGTGGCTTAAAAAATGTTTTTATTCCACGTGTCTCTGTAAAAAATAACTTTAAAATCCCTAGTAATGCTGATATTCAAAGCAATGGCATTTTCTTCCCGCGAATATAACATTTTCAATAATCAATACAAGACGGCAGCCATAATTCACTGCGGGCGGGGGTGGGGCAGGCACAGCTGGTCAGGGGGTGCCAAGGTGTGAGAGTGCCTCGGATGACTCGCCAGCTCCTCTCGTCACGGCTGAGGAGGGGGCGACCAGGTTCTCTGGGTTCAGACCCAAAGGCATCGCCTGCTTTCCTTCCCCAGACATGGAGAAAAATGATGCTGATCCTTCCACACAGGGCGCGAGTTAAGCTGGGACTGGGGATTTCCTGAGATGCCTCTTTGTGAGGAAGTGAGGGCATCGGAGCCACTGCTTGCTTTTATTTGGAGTGCTCCTTCCACTGAGTACAGCTGGAAAAGCTATTTCTCACGCCTCCTACAAACCAGCCCCATCCTGCTCTTAACTCTGGTCCCGCTTGTTTTTGTCTTGGCAGAGTGTGGATGTTTCTCCCTCGGCACCTGGCCCTTAGACAATGATGTAACTGGTATCTTTCGAAGTACTCAAGAGTGTTGGAAATACACATACAGGCGGCTTCCTCCAGTATCTGATGACTGGTGTGTTTGCCAACAGCCCGCCTTCATTAGAAAATTGGCACGTCCAGCCCGCTCCATGTGACACGCCGTTAACTGTGGACATTTGTTGTCTTAATGCTCAAGTACTCAGGACTCGACTGATGAGGGAGAAACTGTTTGGGGTCTGTTGGACCCCACGCTTAGGGTGGCACGCCACCTCACGGTATTGGAAATCAATAGCCACGTGACTGCTCAAAGGTCGGGGGGTCTCCAGAATTAACTTCCTGGAACTAAATTACTATTCCCTGTTTCTTGGTTTGTTTTCTAACAATAACACATTCTAAGGGGGCCTGGTTAAACACCACTTATAAAACATGAAGTGAAAAGAAAAAAAACCGGAATCACTGGCTCACAGCTGCCAGCTCCCCCCAGCAGCTCAGGGACCATCAGGACGGCGAGCCCGCTGAGAGCCCCATCCACCTGCAGTTCAAGCGGCCCCCCCCCCCCCAATCTACTTCTTTTTTTAGTGGCGGTGTTTCAGTCTTAGCACAAAAGGATAAAAGCTGGCTTGTAAACTATCCATCTCTGACTTATCAACATAACGCAGCTTAGTAATAGTTTGGCTTTATCCCTCCTCTTGGATGTGGCTTGGGGAAGTCCAAAGCACAAAATGAGACACGGGAACAGGACGAGCTCCTGGTGTTGCATGCTAACTGAGAAATAAGCTCCCTCGCCTGCCCTCACACAGCCGTTTCTTTGGACACACCCTCTGAATGAAATTCTTTAGCAAGGCCGATCCACAGCCCCTCCCTGCCCTGGGGCCCTTTACAGAATGCCTGCTCTCTTCACCTTGACAGGTGGAAAAGTTACTGAGGCTTCAACAATAGATACGTGGGTTACATCTGCTGGTGGTTAGCAAACTAGGAAATGCAATAGAAATTTAAAATTACTTTATTAGTTTGTCTCAAAATAGCAAGACTCCCATTATATCTAAGCCTACATTCAGAAATACATAATTTTAAAAAATCTGTATTTCCCAAAGCAAAAAAAAAAAAAAAAAGAGTGAGAAGGGGAGCGCTGTTTTGCATTCACGCAGATCTCCCAAGGCCCGCGCTCAGGGAGACGCCCGCGCTCAGGGAGACAGTCCGACTCCCCTGCTTTCTTCAGACACTAGCTTTGTCCGCTTGGGTGAGGAACTGGTCTCACAGTTGCTAAGGGAGGAAGATTCGAACAGCCTTTTCAGAAAGCTGCAGATACTCTCCTCTGAACACGTATCCAAACCAGACAGCAGCGAATTCTTCACGTTTGGCTGCAGTGCAGGCCGAGTCCCGCAGCGAACCTCTCGCTGAACCCAGCCCGTCCACCCTGTCCTGTGCAAGGTCCCCTGGCTTGCGGCGGGTCCCCTGGCTCTCGGCGGGTCCCCTGACTCACGGCGGGTCCCCTGGCTCGCGGTGGGTTTGTGACACTGCGCACTGGTCATTTGGAAGTTAGCTCACGTCTTCCAAACACTGACATGTTTCTTTACAAAATGTTGCAAAAGTTAACATTTGTTTACATCACAAATCTTGTCAGAAAAGCCCACGTATCCAGGAACTGTAAAGCTCACAGTGGCACACGCAAGTTTCCAAAAACTCTAATTTTTGTTCAAATACAGATTTTCATCATTGGTAACAAATATCATGAGTTGTCCTCCTTGAAGGGACAGAGTCAGTCAGTTCATTCATCTGAAAAACACTTGCTGATTTGGCTGTGCAGGGTCTTCGCTGGGGCATGTGAGAGTTGCGTGTGACATCTCGCTCCCTGACCAGGGACTGAGCCTGGGCCCCTGCATCGGGAGCCCCGAGCCCCTGGACCAGCAGGGGAGTCCCCATTCGCGGTGGAGAGAACGTGCAGCAAGCCTAAGTCTGACCGTTGGGATGGTGGCCCACGAGCTCGCTCCTAAGCAGCAGAAGCCCCCCACCCCCCCGCACTCCTCTGGAAATCCCCTCTGCAGCTCAGGTCTCCCTTGTTAACTGAGTAAGTGAAGCTCTCTGCACTGTGCTGGTGCTCTGAGCCCCAGAGGGTCTCTGGGGGAAAAAGTCCTGCCTAGGTGTCTTGCTGTGCCAGGGGTCTGGAAGCTTGTGGGGCCAAGGCCTGCAGGTGGGAGCCCAAGGCCAAAGCCCCGAGGGGCACGGGCCCTGCTCTTGACCTCCGCTCTCAAGTCTG
>SJYC01085186.1:0-15233 GCA_006408675.1 Madoqua kirkii
CCCATAAGCAAGCAGTGGGGGCAAAGGGGCTCCTCCCGCACAGCCTCTGGCCCTGCACGTGCCCCCAGGGCGCCCAGGCTGGCCCCACCAGCAGGAGAGCCTGCGGGATCCCCCAGCCCAGGAACAGGAGTAACAGACTAGTTCACGGGCATCAGTGTGAGCCCTTTCCGGAGTCATCAGGGTCGGAGGCTCCATAGGAGCAGGCAGACAGTGCACAGAACGGTGGCCTTCCCCGGCCTGCTCACATCTCCACGCTGTGGAACACCGGACAGGAGAGGAGGGGGCGTGTGGGCAGCACACAGGTCATGACACAGTGTCACAGGACACCAGGGAAGCCACACCCACTTTAAGAGGTGAGCTGGGCCCTCCTGGGAGGGGCGTGTCCACTCCCCACCTCTGCCCCAGAGGCAACACCTTCCACCTGCCTCCACTATGCCTGTATCTTTTTAAAGATTTGATCCTCATGTGGTGTTGGAGAAGACTCTTGAGAGTCTCTTGTAACTGCAAGGAGATCAAACTAGCCCATCTTAAAGGAAAACAGTCCTGAGTGTTCACTGGAAGGGCTGATGCTGAAGCTGAGACTCCAATACTTTGGCCACCTGATGCGAAGAACTGACTCATTTGAAAAGACCCTGATGCTGGGAAAGATTGAAGGCGGGAGGAGAAGGGGACGACAGAGGATGAGATGGTTGGATGGCATCACCGACTCGATGGACATGAGTTTGAGTGAGTTCTTGGAGTTAGTAATGGACACGGAGGCCTGGCGTGCTGCAGTCCATGGGGTCACAAAGAGTCGGGCACGACTGAGCGCCTGCACCGACGTGCCTGTCTGCACGTGTGCGTGACTGTGTGCGTGCGTGTCTGTGAGCTTTGTAAACGCCACACGTCTGCACGCTGCTGCCCCCACTTTGCTGTTTGCTTGCGGCTCCACGTCGCACCTGTCACAGCACTTGGCTGTGCTCACTTTCACCGCCGCACAGCCTGTTGCCCTGTGAACACACCGCCAGGCACACGTGTGCTCCTGTCCAGGTGCCTGCACACGGCAGGCGCGAGAACACTCTGGCCCAGTTCCTGGGGCGTGTGCTCGTGGCGGGGGGCGCGCTGTGGTCAGAAGCGAGGGTGGAAACACCCAGGGGACTCTCAGTGGCTGCTGGAGTTGCGGCTCGAAGGCTCTCGGGGCTAAGTTAGGATGGACACGTGTGGGCTTCCCCAGCCCTGACTCGAGAATGAGCAGCAGGGGCATGGAGCCCAGCGGGTCACGCCGACTGTGAGGCGAGGGCCCCCAGGCTCAAGTCTAGGCTTCATGACTGAGGGTACACACTTGTCTTGGGGGGAAAAGCCATGCACGGCGGGGTGTGGTGAGGACCGCAGGCGCTGGCTTGGTGGATATGGTGACGCCGTGACAAAAAGTCGTTTCCACAGCACGGACGTGGGGACCCAGCAACCGAGGGAGGGGCTGACTGTGGAGACTGTTACCACTCAGCCCCAGAGCAGAGACAGGCCCCACGGGGACCGCAGGAGGCCCCGAGGGCTCTCGGGGCCAAGGAGCTGCCGGGATGACACTTGCAAAGCTGGCTTTTCATCTCCGCTGGGTCCCGGTCCTCTCCTCCTCTGTTTGGGCATAAATTCTTGTTTTACAAACAAAAACCAGTTCCCTTTAGGAATGCCTTCTGGGAGGGGGTTTGCCTGAAGCAGTTTCCTGCGAGGCTGGGTCTGTATGTGGGGCCACCAGTCACGTGGCTGGGCCTTTGCTGATCGGGTGGAGTCCCTCCTGCCGGGCGCTGGCCCACCAGCAGCTCCCTTGACAAGCCGGGGTCTCCAGGACTGGCCGCTGTGCGTTCTGGCCAGGGTGAGGCTCTGCATGCTGACTGCTGTTTCTCCAGTTGTGAGGAGCGCTTCCAGGGGAGTCCTTCAGATAATCACTGTCTTGATCTCGAATGTAAATATTGTCTCCATGGTTCAGAGAGAGATTAATTATTTGCCGACAGCTCCGTATATCCTTAGGAAGTAACGTGCCCAAGCGTGCCTGGCCATCCTGTCTCCAGGAACGCTGGTGGAAGGCCCACACCGGGTGGACTGGTCGCTCTGGGGCGCGATAGCTTTTCTGAACAACCACTCACTGAGAGGGAGACCCTGCGTTCAAGGAGGAAAAGGGTGCCAGTGCGACTGCCAAGCACCTCCCCGCACTGTCTGCACCCTTGGGAGGGACCTCAGGCGGCATCTCTGGCTCCGCCCTGCAGAGGGGTCTCGCAGGCTTGCGGTAGCCTGACCACCAGGGCGAGCCCCCGCCACCGGGGCCTCCTTCCCCTGCCTCTACCAGGCTGTGGGTGCGGATTCCTTCACCCCTTGGAGCCTCAGGGCAACCTGGCCCACCCCCATGGTTCCCTTGGGCCACAGGTTGCCACTGCCCTGAGGGTCCCAGGCAGGGCACCTGGCTGGATTGCACCCCACTCCCCTGCCCCGAGGGAGCCCAGCACACACTGCTGTCCAGCCTGGGGCCAAGGACAGCCTGTCTGCCCGCCACCATTGCCTTGAACGACCACGTCCCCTTGATGAAGCCGGGCCTGCGGTTTTGCTGGAGACATGATGTCAGTATCAATACCAGGAGGACTGGCCAATTATACTTCACATCTGAATTTCTTACATTTTCAAAGTGTTTTACACTAATTAGTTAGTCCTGTTAGCTCTAAGGATTAGTAGCGTCTCTAACAAGACACAGAGACACTGACTTCGCTAATTATGTAAAACATGGACACAGAGACGAGAAAGGCTGGCATCGCCCGGCTCGGGCCGGCTCTGCCAGGCAGAGGTGCCCGCCCGCCTGTGCCCTCATGGCCCCAGGAAGGAGGAGAGGACAGTGTGCCCCGAGGACAGAAGGCCCCCGCAGGCTGTCCCATCCTCTCTGGGGGCCTCCCCTCCCCCAACTCTCTCCTGCCAGGAAGCGTGTCCACTCCTGAGACAGCTCCCCACGTCGCGGGTGCGGCACCACCCTCGGCAGACAGGGCACCTCAGCAGGTCACGGCGCCCGCGGGAGGTGGAGGGGGAGCCCCCGAGGGAGTGGGCGGCTCAGGCCTGCTGACCGCTGTGGGCTGCTTCCCCGACTGGCACCCACGCGAAACCCGCCGAGAACGGACGCCCTCCTGTGTCCTGGGCTGCGGAGGGTGCCTGTCCTCCCCAAGACACACAGCCTGGGCTGACCCCGTGTGCAGGCTGGAGTCACACGGCCTGGCTGGGGGGCGTGTGCACACTGCTCCACGCCCTCACTGTCCTGCACGTGGAGAGGACATCTGAGAAAGACGGTTGGGCTGCCTTACGAGCGATGCCCTCATGAGACCAGCCTGCTCCTGTCCTCCCGCGGCACCTGTCAGGGTCCCCTCCTCATCGAGTAAACAGGTATGCTTCTGTTAGGTCCAAGCACAGGCCACTTCCATCGCAAGCGTGCAGCACACACACACACACAATCCAGCTACTCAGTTTCCTCCTATGGAGACAAACTGGCGCACTCTGCTCCACAGCTGGTCTTAAAAAAATGATGCAATGCCGACACATGTGTGTGTTGTCTACTTGTGTGCGGCTGTGTCTAAGTCTGTATCCTTAGAACAGAGTCGTGAGTCCTACTTTTCTGATTATATGATAAAGACACACGTCATGTAAGTTTGACAACACTGGAAAGCAACCCCCACATAGCAACTCACCCAACTCTTCCGCCCACAGGAGGAACATTAGGTCGCTTCGTCGCGTCTGACTCTCCGCAGCCTCATGACTGTAGCCCGCCAGGCGCCTCTGTCCACGGGATTCTCCAGGCAAGAGTACTGGAGTGGGCTTCCATCGTCTTCTCTAGGGATATTCCTGAACCAGGGGTCGAACCCAGATGCCCCCATTGTAGGCAGACTCTTTACCGTCTGAGCCACCAGGGGAGCCCAAGATATCTTCATGTAAACTCTGACAGATCCTCTTCCCGTCTTACACTTTCATGCACAGCTAGCAACTTTTACACCACAACACTGATGACCCCGATGCTTCATCCCATCACCTTCCCCACTCAGCGGCGAGTCAAGGCCCTCTCTCACCCACGCCCACACGCAGGCTCAGGTCGCCATCTTTCACAGCAGGCCTGTCTTGGCCCTGGTCAGCCGTATCAGAACTTCATCAACCTGTGTCCTTAAGGGGACTTCCGCGTCATTTCCCACTTGTTGCCGTCACGCAGTGGTGTGACAGGTGTCCCTGTAGCTGTGGCCTTGTGTACACAAGACACTCCCCCTCCCCCACAGTCAGTTTCTCAAAGGGGAGCCGTGTGGGGCATTTTAGCATTGTCCGACTGCGTCCAGCAATGCGCTTCTCCAGGCTCAGTGTGTGCGTGCCCTTCTCTCCACTCTTGCGGCAGAGAATTTCAGGTTCTGTCCTTTTCTAACCCAGCTGACACTGGAGCGCCGTCTCATGTTTAACCTGCAGCCCTGTGGCCCCTGAGCGGGTGCAGGTCTCTCCCTGGGATGCTGACGGCGCGCGCACCCTCCTCTGGCCTGCCTGGCCCCCCTCAGGCCCACGTTGCCCGCTCTTGGTGCCTCTGGGACACACTGGTGCCACTGGCAGGGAAGACGTGCCTGGTGGCACCTGAGCAGAGGTGGGCCCTGGCAGCCGCACTGGGCGTGGGACCCGTGGAGCTGGCCTGGCTCTAGCGCTTGTTTCCGGGGCTGCACTCGCTCCTAAGCGACGCTGTGGGCACCATCGGTCCTGCTGGAACGCTCTGAGCCACCTGCCCAGGGCAGCGGGCTGCTCAGTGGCCACCGCCTGGAGTGGCCACACCGACGCGGGCCTGCCGCGACTCTGCACACCCCTCCTTGAGTTCACAGACACCACGACTCCCGCTGTCAGCAACAGGCCAGAAGAGAGGCAATACCGAGCGCTTCCGGCCTCAGGGACAGGCCTGGCGACCCATGTCAGAGCTGCTCACGGGCGTCGCTCTGAGTGAGTCGAGGAGCAAGGGAAGGGAGGGCAGGCGGGGCTCTGATTCACTAAACAGGACCCGGGCGACGAGTCCTCAGATGAGGGTGCTGAGATCACCCCCCAGGGCTCCTGCAGGGGGCACGTGGGGACCCTACTTCTGTCCCCAGGCACCCTCACATCTGGACACAGGTGAGGGGCTTCCCAGAATAACTCACTGCCGGCTGGCCGCCTGAGGATGTGCCACACAGCCCTTATGCGGAAAGAGGCTGTCAGCGTCCCTCTGCAAGGCACCACGGACTGGGGGCTCAAAGCCACAGAAACGTGCTTTCTCATAGCTCTGGAGGCCGGAAGTCCAAGACCTAGGGGCCGCCAGGGCCACACCCCCCAGAGGCTCTACAGAAGGGCTCTGGGCACCCTTGGCCTGTGGAGCCTCTGCCTCCACCGTCACGGGGCCTCCTCCCCTGAGGGTGTCCTCCTCTTGTGCCTCTGAGATGGATGGAGCCATTAGATCTAGGGCCAAACAGACAACCCAGGGAGATCTCCCCGTGGGATTCCTCATGGACGCACATCTGCAAAGATCCTCTTCCCCAGTAAGGTCAAACGCGCAGGTCGCAGGGGTCTGGTTGTGGACAGGTCCCTCTGGGCCCTCTCTGACCCACAGCTGCTGCAGGACAACACGGCCCCTGCAGTGGACAGACGAGGTGTCAGCACAGCTCCTCACCACCGAGAAGGTGTCTTCCCCTCCGTAGCACCGGGGCCGGCTCCAGGGCTTCTGAGAGGAAGCTCCAGCCTGCACTGTCCTCCCAGCACAAAAGCCCGTGGTGACGGCAGCCGGAGTCAGAACCAGCGCTACGAGCATGGGCTGAGGGTCTGCAGACACCGAGCTGGGAGCGGAGGCTCTGAGAAGCCCTCAGGGAGGCCGGCGGAGAGGAGGCCACTGCCAGTGGTACGTGGGCCCGCAGCGGCTGGCGGGCTCAGGCCCAGAACCCAACGAGCTCCCAGCGCTTCCTCGCGAAAATCTGTTCATCTACATCTGAGACCAATTTGCCTGAAACTACACAATACCTGTCACATTGCTTCCTGGCACAGCAGTCAGATGTTTGCACGGAAAAGTACCGACAGCTACATACCTCTTAGTGGTATAATATTTAGACGTGTCATTCCGCATCTCAAAGAAAAGGCAGTTTTCAAATCAATGCGGGTTCTCAGCGTGGCACTCGGCCTGGAGACGGCGCGGGAGGCCCTCCGGCAGGTGAGCAGAGCTGGGTTTCCAGACTGACTGCACGACGCGCCGTGCGGAGGCTCTGGGTGAGTCACGTGGCAGCCAGACGTGTGCACGGGAGTCAGCAAGGGTGCACACCGCCAGGCCTCTGCGGGGCGGCAGGGGCTGCGCCTGTCCCGGGACCTAGGCAGAGGCTGGGGGCCGTGCTCCGACCTTCTCTCCTTGCAGAGACGTCTGGGGGCTGCCAGCTACACACACGGCTGGTTTTTTTTTCAGTGCCTCTAGATTTAAAATCACTTTGTTCAGCTTGTGTGACGAGGTTATGTACGATTTACTCCAACAAGACTACAGATTTCTGAGCTGAACGCTGCCTCACCTTTACAGCTGGCACAGTCTCCCCAGCTGCCCACTGAGCCCTGTGCAGCCGCGCTCATCACAGGCGCCCCCTGTCCCCAGCCGGGGTTACAGAGCTGGGCTGCAGTCACTCCAGGAGGCAGACGTGCTGAGGGGCCCTCAGCGGCTGCTCATGAGGCAGCAGGGTAAGATGAGGTCAGCAACCCTCTGCTTTTAACCCCTGCTGTGTCACAGGAGCGCCGAGGGGCCAGAGACGGACCCTTCGCCTACGGAGTCCGGGCCATTCGGCGCCGTGTCTGGACAGCCACCGCTTCCTCGGAGGCTCTGCTGGCCTCTCAGCCTGTCACCACACGTGCCCCAGGAGCAGGCCGTGAGCCAGCATGGGAGGCCTCGTGGCCACCTTGGGGCTGCCGGGGCCTGTCTGGGGTCAGAGAGGGTAGGAAGGCGCCTCTGGCCAGCACCCAGCACCCAGGACGGGTCAGCTGCAGCCGCTTTTAGGAACGGTGGGAAAGGCTGCGGGGCTGGGGGTTTCTGAATTCCCTGCCACCCCGTCTCCTCCACACCAGGATCCAGAAGCCAAGTTCTAGCAGAAAAGCCGTGAACCGTGTCTGCACACGGAGGACAAGGTTTGGGCCGAAACAGCCCCGGCGGCCATCTGCTCTGGGCGTGGGGACTCCCACCCAATGCTGGCGTGGCCAGGGCTGCGGGGGCTGGGCATGTCCACATGCCCCTCCTGGGCACCCTCTGTGTCACAGGACAGCGTCAGGCACAGTGACAAACGGGAAGGGGGCTAGAGGCAGCTGGGGGCAGGAGACCCAGGAACTGCAGGACCCAGCTGGGAGGAGGGCCAGGCCGCCCCCAGGCACGGGTGGCCAACAGGTCCCTCTGGGCCCTCTCTGACCCACAGCTGCTGCAGGACAACACGGCCCCTGCAGTGGACAGACGAGGTGTCAGCACAGCTCCTCACCACCGAGAAGGTGTCTTCCCCTCCGTAGCACCGGGGCCGGCTCCAGGGCTTCTGAGAGGAAGCTCCAGCCTGCACTGTCCTCCCAGCACAAAAGCCCGTGGTGACGGCAGCCGGAGTCAGAACCAGCGCTACGAGCACGGGCTGAGGGTCTGCAGACACCGAGCTGGGAGCGGAGGCTCTGAGAAGCCCTCAGGGAGGCCGGCGGAGAGGAGGCCACTGCCAGTGGTACGTGGGCCCGCAGCGGCTGGCGGGCTCAGGCCCAGAACCCAACGAGCTCCCAGCGCTTCCTCGCGAAAATCTGTTCATCTACATCTGAGACCAATTTGCCTGAAACTACACAATACCTGTCACATTGCTTCCTGGCACAGCAGTCAGATGTTTGCACGGAAAAGTACCGACAGCTACATACCTCTTAGTGGTATAATATTTAGACGTGTCATTCCGCATCTCAAAGAAAAGGCAGTTTTCAAATCAATGCGGGTTCTCAGCGTGGCACTCGGCCTGGAGACGGCGCGGGAGGCCCTCCGGCAGGTGAGCAGAGCTGGGTTTCCAGACTGACTGCACGACGCGCCGTGCGGAGGCTCTGGGTGAGTCACGTGGCAGCCAGACGTGTGCACGGGAGTCAGCAAGGGTGCACACCGCCAGGCCTCTGCGGGGCGGCAGGGGCTGCGCCTGTCCCGGGACCTAGGCAGAGGCTGGGGGCCGTGCTCCGACCTTCTCTCCTTGCAGAGACGTCTGGGGGCTGCCAGCTACACACACGGCTGGTTTTTTTTTCAGTGCCTCTAGATTTAAAATCACTTTGTTCAGCTTGTGTGACGAGGTTATGTACGATTTACTCCAACAAGACTACAGATTTCTGAGCTGAACGCTGCCTCACCTTTACAGCTGGCACAGTCTCCCCAGCTGCCCACTGAGCCCTGTGCAGCCGCGCTCATCACAGGCGCCCCCTGTCCCCAGCCGGGGTTACAGAGCTGGGCTGCAGTCACTCCAGGAGGCAGACGTGCTGAGGGGCCCTCAGCGGCTGCTCATGAGGCAGCAGGGTAAGATGAGGTCAGCAACCCTCTGCTTTTAACCCCTGCTGTGTCACAGGAGCGCCGAGGGGCCAGAGACGGACCCTTCGCCTACGGAGTCCGGGCCATTCGGCGCCGTGTCTGGACAGCCACCGCTTCCTCGGAGGCTCTGCTGGCCTCTCAGCCTGTCACCACACGTGCCCCAGGAGCAGGCCGTGAGCCAGCATGGGAGGCCTTGTGGCCACCTTGGGGCTGCCGGGGCCTGTCTGGGGTCAGAGAGGGTAGGAAGGCGCCTCTGGCCAGCACCCAGCACCCAGGACGGGTCAGCTGCAGCCGCTTTTAGGAACGGTGGGAAAGGCTGCGGGGCTGGGGGTTTCTGAATTCCCTGCCACCCCGTCTCCTCCACACCAGGATCCAGAAGCCAAGTTCTAGCAGAAAAGCCTGAACCGTGTCTGCACACGGAGGACAAGGTTTGGGCCGAAACAGCCCCGGCGGCCATCTGCTCTGGGCGTGGGGACTCCCACCCAATGCTGGCGTGGCCAGGGCTGCGGGGGCTGGGCATGTCCACATGCCCCTCCTGGGCACCCTCTGTGTCACAGGACAGCGTCAGGCACAGTGACAAACGGGAAGGGGGCTAGAGGCAGCTGGGGGCAGGAGACCCAGGAACTGCAGGACCCAGCTGGGAGGAGGGCCAGGCCGCCCCCAGGCACGGGTGGCCAAGGGGGATGTGAAGAACGCTTCTGGAGAGCAGTGGGGAGCTGCTGCAGGAGGCCCCCGAGGCACGTGGGAAGGGCCACGCTGGGCTCCCTGGGTCACTGCCCGTCTCAGCAACAGTCACGGGCAGGGGGTTCTGCCCGGGGCCGGCCCGTGTGCACGGGGCCCTGCTCACGCTCTGCAGCAGAGTATGTGTCTGCCTGGGAATCAAAACTGAGGAAGCGCAACGAGAAGTGCCTAGGAGCGCAGCGGGCGCCGCGCGCCCACCCGGCGTCAGGAGGGGCTCTGTCCAGGGCCAGGATTGGGCGCAGCATCACATCTGTTCCCTGGGAGGTTCTCCAAGTTCCCACGAAATTTAACCCTGTGGGGTGGGGTGGGGGGCTGTTTCACTTCCCAAAGAAACACGCCCACAAGGACTGACCCAGAAAGTGAGCCAGTGTGTTCAGGAAGGCGAGCCCCTGCCCCGGGCCCCATCCGGGGGCAGAGGGTGCTGGCACCGAGAGGGCGGCCAGCATCTGCTGTGCCAGCTCTGTCATCCCACCCAGCCCTGGGTTGAGTCCCCAGTGGTGGCTGGGCAGGGCTGGCCTTGCCTCCTCTGTGGGGTGGGCAGGGGGCGCCGCGAGACGTTCCAGTCCTGTCTCAGCTTCGGGGAGCATCTGCGCCCAGAGGCCCGGGGACCCAACCTGCTGCTGGAGCGGCGGCTCGGCCACATACCTACCTGCTCCTGCACTGCCTGCCCGAAGTCTCACACTGCATCCACTTTGTCTTGTCGTCATGGTGATCAAAGCACGCAAAAGTAACGCTTTTTGCTCAGTGTCACATGTTGCTTGGTGTTTGGACACTGGTCTTTTCTCCAGATGGGTTTTCCCTCATTTAAGTCAACAAAGCAGTCTGGGAAGCACACACTGCCTGTGTTTGTTGTGCACAAACAGCAGCGATGTGTTAACGGGAAGCCTTGGGAGAGACCGTGGCGCGTGCGTGTGTGGTGGTGTGCGTGCCAGGGAGGGCCCAGGCTGAGAAACAAGCAGAGGGAGAGGTGACGCTCCTGCTCTCCACCCCCACGCTGCAGCCCTGGCTGCTCCCAGCCCCGGCCGGCATCCAGACCAGAAGCACAGGCACACACACCAGGAAAGCTGGTCGGGGGCCCCGAGCAGCCGATTCCGGCCCGTCCTCCTGCGTCCCACCGTGCCGGAGTCCACGACGACCACCGGCAAGGCCCGTCCTGACCACAGCGCCAGTGGCCACCAGGGTCCGAGCACCGGTCACCACCCTCCCCAGCATGGCTGCTCCCAGCAAGCTGCTAAGTGGATGGTCTCCGCAGGTGCCAACGGCACCGAGGCTGTGCTCTTAGGATTAATCTTAACTGCCGTCCACATGGAATTTGTTCTTACGGCTGTGTTTGAGAGGAGAAAAAAACACGAATTAGAAACGTTAAGAGACTCGTTAACGCCGCCCTTTCATCCAGCGAGGCGCCGTCCGCTGCCTGGTTGTCTCGTCCTTGTCCTTGTCCGCTCCAGCCCGTCTGCCCAGCAGAGGCCCCCCAGAGCTGGCCTGGGTGATGGAGGCCAGACGCTGTCCATCTGTCCACAACTGGAGCCATGGGGTCCGAGGACCCTGGGCGGCTGCCCTCAGCCACTTAAGGGATGCGGGTCCTGCAGTTTCTCCAGGCTCCGGGTCTGGCTTTCAACTGCCACCCCATTTCCTTCAGACAGACAGACAGACAAAGGCTGCCTGGCAGAGTTCCATTAAATCTAACTATCTTTCAAACTGATAACAGGTAAAATTGATGTGAACTTCAACTCCCTAAACACAAACTTCAATCAAATGCCCGTGAACAAGAAAGAAAAAGCCTGCATAGGCCAGGAGAGGCCGGTCGGTTAAGTCCTCAGCCAGGAGCCCTGCCAGGACAGCAGCGAGAAGACCCAACGGAGACAGAGCAGGTGGAGGCCCCAGTGTCAGCCCAGAGCCGCGGGGAAGGGCCAGCTTCTGGGTAAAGAGCGTCCGCTCTGGAGGTTTCTGTGTGTCCCGCTGTAGGATAACAGGTTCATCATTTCCAAGCCCACCTGTGCGCAGCCGGAAGCCCCAACAGCACAGGGGCCTGGGGGTGAGCTCCCAGGTGGAGTGCGTGCTCTCACATGGCTGGGGGTTCCCGCGGTGGCTGGGGCTCCAGCTGGCACCGCTCTTGTGCCAGGCTGAGCCTGTGGGTGCTGAGGACATGGGGACACATGGCCAGCGGTGCCCACCCACCTCACCGAGCCTGCATAGGCCGGGAGAGGCCGGTCGGTTAAGTCCTCAGCCAGGAGCCCTGCCAGGACAGCAGCGAGAAGACCCAACGGAGACAGAGCAGGTGGAGGCCCCAGTGTCAGCCCAGAGCCGCTGGGAAGGGCCAGCTTCTGGGTAAAGAGCGTCCGCTCTGGAGGTTTCTGTGTGTCCCGCTGTAGGATAACAGGTTCATCATTTCCAAGCCCGCCTGTGCGCAGCCGGAAGCCCCAACAGCACAGGGGCCTGGGGGTGAGCTCCCAGGTGGAGTGCGTGCTCTCACATGGCTGGGGGTTCCCGCGGTGGCTGGGGCTCCAGCTGGCACCGCTCTTGTGCCAGGCTGAGCCTGTGGGTGCTGAGGACATGGGGACACATGGCCAGCGGTGCCCACCCACCTCACCGGAGCTGTACCAGGAGGGCCCTGCAGACAGGGGCTCCCAGCCCGTGACTCCCGAGAAGCACCTGAGCCCCCAGGCTCACCGACCTCACCACCACCCCACGATGCCTCCAGCCACCTGTCCACACGGCTTCCTCTTACCCTAAAGCTTTAAAGGAGTCTCATCCTGGGATAACACTGCTGTTTACAATAGGTTAAGGAGTAAACACTGACATCAGTAATAAACACCCCCCCAAGACATGCTTGTGAAGTGAAGTCGCTCAGTCGTGTCTGGCTCTTTGCGACCCCATGGACTGTAGCCTACCAGGCTTCTCCGTCCATGGGATTTTCCAGGCAAGAGTACTGGAGTGGGGTACCACTTCCTTCTCCAGGGGATCTTCCCGACCCAGGGATCGAACCAGGGTCTCCGCATTGGAGGCAGGCGCTTTAACCTGCGAGCCACCAGACGTGCTTAGCTGCTCCAAAGAGGTGGTGCTGGGTCAGCAGAGCTGCAGGCTGGAGACGCGAGGCCTGGGCGGGGTAGGCAACCAGAGAGAGTGGAGCTGGAGATGAGGGTGCCTCTAAGCAGTGGTTGCGCCACACCAGGGAACCGTGGTTTTTTCTGCTGGCTGAGTGGGCACCCATTAAAAAAGCTGGATTAAATCACCTCCAAAGTAGAAACACGGCTGCCTGCACTGGTTCCGGCCTCCTCACCGTGCCTTCCTGGTGCTCTCTCAGATCCAGCCCCTCTTCTTCGGGCGCCAGGAAGGCAGGCCTGTTGTCCCTTCATCCCTCTGCGGCTCAGGTGTGCAAGCGAGGGAGGCTACGTGATGCTCCCGACCCTGGGGCAGGGACAGGCCAGCCCTCCACAGCTCAGCCTCGCGTATGGCCAAGGGCAGCCAGTCCGCAACAAATGGCTCTGCAAAAACAAATCTCTTTCTGAACCGGCTGCGAGCCAGGCCTGCAGGAAGAGCGAGCGCGGCGTGCGCGGGCCGCACGGCTGCCCCGCGGGTCTGGGTGGCGGGTGGGGGGAGCTCGCGCACGAGGGGGCTGGGGCTGAGAACAGGGGAGAGCCTGGACTTGTCTCGGCGTCTCTTTGCTGGGAGAACGTTTTTGTGTCTCCCCGTGCCTTTCCCATCTTGTTTTCACAAAGGCGGTGCTCCTCTGGCCACAGCAGTTCCGGGAGGCCCCTGCGGAGTCCACTGCCCCTGGACCAGTTCGAGGCCCACCCTCGGGGCAGGTCTGCTGCTGGGACCCAGGAGCCTGGACTCCCTTTGTGCAGCAGTAAGGGTGGGCGGGGCCCAGATAGGAGGCCCTGGGGATGGGGCCTGGCCCCTGCGGGCTGCGTGGTCTGGGACCCTCCCTTGCTGCCCGCTGCTGGGGCACCTGGAGATCACAGACCCCCGCTCTCCAGGCCCAGGAGCAGCCTGAGAGCAGAGGGTGTGGGGCCTGGGATGCACTCTCAAGGTCCGACCGCACTGCAGAGAGGTGTGCCGTCCGCTGGCAACCGGGACAGACAGCACGTGCCCTGGGGACTGTCCCAGGGCCTTTGATGGAGTCCAGCCCATCCTGTCTTCAAGTCCTTCCTCGAGGAGAGGGGGCCAGGCCTCCCCAGCACAGCCCAGCACCCTTCGGTGGTGCCCTGCATCAGAAGCGCTGACATCCCCACACCGAGGCCCCAAAGCTGGGAGCTGGGGCAGCAGCCCAGCAGCTGGTTCTGTTCCAGCACTGGATCCTGGGGCTGCAAGCCCCTAGAGCAGAACCTTTTCCTCGGAGAATTCAGAACACAACCACGCTCACAGGCCCCAGATGCAAAGCGCATTGGGGTCCCCACTCACCTTCCCGACATGTCAGATGGGGAGTCACTCACAGCTCTTGAGGGTCACCCAAGGAGCCATGAGCTCGAGTGGATGGAGCAGGGAGACTCAGGGTCCATCCACAGAGATCAGACATCCAGGCAGCTCCCTGTAAAGACTCTGGTTCAGCTCTAAAGAAGTCCTGAGGAGGACCAGATCAGAAGACAGCGGGGAAACAGCCGTATTTTACTTTTAAGAGAAAAATCCAGAATTAATTTGGCTGATATAAGAAAAAGATGCAAACAATTGTAGATCGGTGAGAAAAGCCTAGCCAGTCTGTGTGAGGTCAGTGCTGAGGTCACACCCAGAGTGCACCCAAACCACACTCGCCCAGGGCTGTGCACTTACCCGCGTGTGAACACACACCCACCCACCCAGGGCTGCGCCCTCACCTGGGTGTGAACACACACACCCACACCCAGGCTGCACGCTCACCTGGGTGTAAACACACATACACTCACCCAGGGCTGCACCCTCACCCGGGTGTGAACACACACATATGCACGCCCAGGGCTGCGCCCTCACCTGGGTGTGAACACACACATATGCACGCCCAGGGCTGTGCCCTCACCTGGGTGTGAAACACACATGCACGCCCAGGGCTGCACCCTCACCTGAGTGTGAACACACGCACACCCATGGCTGTGCCCTCTCCCGGGTGGTGTGAAACACACACATGCACACCCAGGGCTGCGCCCTCATCCGAGTGTGAACAGAGATGACTGCGTGGCACTCTCGCCTTAGACGGTGTGCACAGTGGGCATGGGACACACCCCCACCTGCATGGTGACCGGAGCTGACCCACCTCGCCAGCGGCGGGACTCCCAGGCTCGGGGTGGTGAGTCAGGAAGGAGAGGCAGGCGTCCCTCACCGCCCTGGGTCCTGAGAGGACTCAGGCCAGGAGTGGCGAGAGACCAGCTGGGCGAGACTCCACTCCTCAGGAGGGGCCATTTCAGGCACCAAGAGCTATTTGTTCCCAAATTATTCTGGCAAACGGTCCCTTGCTACTCCGCTGACGAGACCCCAGATGGACGCACCTCACGTTAGCCTTCTGGCAGCTGGGAAAATAAAGCTGGAGTCTCTGAGGAAGCATGTCTTTTCAGGGAGGCCCCCGTTCCTTCAGTAGCATCACCCCAGCAGGTTTGGCAGCTGAGAGGAAAGGGCAGGCATGGAGTGCACTGCAGACAGGCCAGTTTGCAGAGGATGGACCTGCATGAGGGTCTGGCGGTCCGGGGCCCACCTGGCTCTGGGTACGGCCACAGTGTCCGAGGCAGCCAGTGGTTCCTGGTGGGCACCAGATGCCCCTTCCTTGAAGGGCAGTTGCCCTCACGTTTGCCAGGCTCCCATTCTCTCACCTCTGACTTGAAAGAATCAGCAAGGCTACAATCACAGTGACAGAAATGAGCAAGCTGGACCCACGGGGGCGGCCTCTGGGCTCTCTTCGTGGTAAAACGTACAGAAGCACACACACGACACCTCTGAGACTGGCTCCTTTAATGAGACACAACCCCCTCAGCACCCCTCACCCCCC
>SJYC01085187.1:0-13495 GCA_006408675.1 Madoqua kirkii
CAAAGTCCCCAAACATTTCCAGGAAGTAAGAGGAAACGTCAGGGAACGCTGTGCTTGGAGGCCACTCTAGCTCCAAGGCTGGCGGGCTGTGGATGGGGCCCACGCAGTCCGCAACCGGTTTTGTAAATAGAGGTTTATCAGAACACAGCTGTGCCCACGTGGCACTTACTATCTGTGGCTGCTTTTACAAAACTGGAAACACTTACTGTCCTGCCCTTTACAGGAGCTGCTTGCCAACCCTGCTTTACAGACACCAGTGGGCTTGGGGGCGCTGAGCGGTGCTGCTTCCCTCCTTAGCCTCTGACACAGAAGTTTGAGAAGCTCCACTTCTCATCTGTTCCTATCTGAGAAGCGGTCGCCAGACCCCTGAATCCGAGGCTGGGACGGACCCTCTGCCCTGGGGCCCTGCCCCCCACCCTTCCTCCCATAGGGTCCTCCCCACCTCCCAAAAAAAACCCTAACAGGAAGGCAAAGCTGCCCTGCACCTTTCATATCTGGAGACAAGCGTAGTAGTTAGACGCCTGCCTAAGCCAGCAGGGTGACTCCACGGAACGCAAACACAAGCACGGGGAAGCGCCTACTGCTGGGATCCTGGGGGCAACAGCCGCCCAGGTGCTGAGCGTCCTTGAGACGCACCAGGAAGCACGGCCCCAGCACCACCTCCCAGAGAGGCTCACCTGCAGCTCACGAGGCTGCCGCACTGGCCCCAGGGGAGGGGCAGGCCCAGTTCCCAGGAGGAGATGTGTATAAGAGACAGGCCCCACGCCCACCCCGGCTGTCCCCCCAGCTACGTGCAGGCGCCATGCCCACCTCGGTGGCCTCACCCAGCCACGTGCAGGCACCACGTCACCCTGGCCCCACACCCACTCTGTCGGCCCCGCCCAGCCATGTGCAGGCACCACATCAGCCTGGCCCCACGGCCACCCCGGTGGTCCCCCCAGCCATGTGCAGGAGCCACGCCCACTCCGGTGGCCCCCACCCAGCCACGTGCAGGCGCCAGGTCAGCCTGGCCCTATGCCCACCCCGTCAACCCCCTACCCTCATCCACGTGCAGGCACCACGTCAGCCTGGCCCCATGCCCACCTGTCGGCCCTGTACCCCCAGCCACGTGCAGGCGCCATGTCAGCCTGGCCCCATGCCCACCCCAGCAGCTCCGCCCAGCCACATGCAGGCCCTGTCTCAGCGCGCGTCGCCCTGGCCTCTGAGCGTCCTGGGGGGCAGGGGCAGGCCCAAGGTAAATGTGGGCATCTTCTAGAGCAGGGGTCTCCAGCCCCCAGACCCACCCTGGTCTGTGGTCTGTGAGGAACCAGGCCCCACTATAGCGGGAGCAGCAGGTGAAACCGAAACCAACTCCCATCCTATCCAGAGTCTGTGGAAAAACTGTTTTTTATGAAACTGGTTCTTGGTGCCAAAACGGCTGGGTTCTAGAGAATCCCTTCATGCTAGGATTTGGAAGGAGAAAACAATTTCTCTTGGTAAGTGATTTAAAATATATACATACAGAATTTAAAAAGACATTCCCAAGTTTAAGTGCCACACAAAGTCCCCAAACATTTCCAGGAAGTAAGAGGAAACGTCAGGGAACGCTGTGCTTGGAGGCCACTCTAGCTCCAAGGCTGGCGGGCTGTGGATGGGGCCCACGCAGTCCGCAACCGGTTTTGTAAATAGAGGTTTATCAGAACACAGCTGTGCCCACGTGGCACTTACTATCTGTGGCTGCTTTTACAAAACTGGAAACACTTACTGTCCTGCCCTTTACAGGAGCTGCTTGCCAACCCTGCTTTACAGACACCAGTGGGCTTGGGGGCGCTGAGCGGTGCTGCTTCCCTCCTTAGCCTCTGACACAGAAGTTTGAGAAGCTCCACTTCTCATCTGTTCCTATCTGAGAAGCGGTCGCCAGACCCCTGAATCCGAGGCTGGGACGGACCCTCTGCCCTGGGGCCCTGCCCCCCACCCTTCCTCCCATAGGGTCCTCCCCACCTCCCAAAAAAAACCCTAACAGGAAGGCAAAGCTGCCCTGCACCTTTCATATCTGGAGACAAGCGTAGTAGTTAGACGCCTGCCTAAGCCAGCAGGGTGACTCCACGGAACGCAAACACAAGCACGGGGAAGCGCCTACTGCTGGGATCCTGGGGGCAACAGCCGCCCAGGTGCTGAGCGTCCTTGAGACGCACCAGGAAGCACGGCCCCAGCACCACCTCCCAGAGAGGCTCACCTGCAGCTCACGAGGCTGCCGCACTGGCCCCAGGGGAGGGGCAGGCCCAGTTCCCAGGAGGCTGGATAGGCAGACGGGCCGGCACACCGCTGACTGGCCTGGAGCCAGCCACACTCAGACCTGCGGGAGCACAAGGCCCCACGGAGTGGACAGGACCTGACGGCAGAGCCCAGAGGTGCTGGACCCGACTCTGGCAGGGGCTGTGGCTCCTCCTGCAGCCACATGGGCGAGTTCCACCTCGCCCTAGGCTCCTCACGGTGACCTCACTGGTGGGACCCTGCCCTCCGGTGGCCCCTGGCAGTCCCACCAGGTCTGTTCCTGAAGGTGAGGGTTGCTGTCTGTACAGGGCTCTTGGGCTGGTCTGGCCCCCTCCCACCCCCAAGGGGAGGGCGACTCACTGAGCAACTGTCCTCGGAGGACGGCAGGAGTGTGTCCACCCAGCACCTGCAGAGTCCGGCAGAGGGACCACCTGACCCCGGCATGGGGGTCCTGTCTGGAAAGGGGCCAGGGTGGGGAGCTGGGTGCAGGCCTTCAGTGACCCCACATGTTGGGGGCCTCCACCCAAGTTAACCAGGCGCCACTGCTCCCGGAAAGTCATCTCTGCCCTCACCTGAGGCCTTCACTGCGGTGGAGCAGGCTGCCACCCACTGGCACCCGATACACACCTTCTGCCAGGGGCGCCCTCTGGGGGGTGGCCCCTGTCCCGGGAGGGTGGCTGGAGTCCCGGCCCGGTCCTGTCCTGGACACGCTGCTCAGGAAGGACACGGCAGGGAGAGCACGCCCTCCGTGGAGCCCAGGCCGGACCCCGCAGCCTGCGGGCGCAGCGAGCCTCTCGCCTGGGCCCGAAAGCTGCCTGGAGGCCTGCACTCTGCACGCCGCCCGGGGGACCGCAAAGGAAGGGCCCGGGGGTGGCAGTCTGACCTCCCGCGCCTCCCAGACCAGCCCTGACTCGGATTTGGGGGGTCTGGGTTGCATGGTGTCGCGTGCTGTCTGTGGAGTTCTAGCCCCGCGGGCTGAGGAGGGTTCTCGGGCTTCCTCTCCCGCACAGTCTGACCAGGCTAGAAGCGGCCGCACTGCGGGGCCTGCGCACAGCACAGCCGGGGGGCAGGAAGCCTCAGGAGCAGATGCAGTGGTCACACTAGTACCTGCTGGGAGGACACGGCTAGACAGTACACAACTCGAGTTTTTGACTGATAAGGAGGTAGACACTTAATTCAATTTAATTTTATAAATGTTTAGGCCCCAATTCAATTTTCCTCCCAAACAGCAGACTTCACACACAAGCTCTGCTTTTCTTCCCTCTTGCCCAACAAGCTACGAAACTGTGAGTGTGTAACGTGACCCTCTCTCTCTAAGCACCATGCAGATAACAGACTGCTGGCCTGGAACAGCAGTTACAGAGATAGCTATGATCAGTCTTCACCTTTGATGGGAACTGGTGACTGACCAGACACACACGATTCTCACCCCCAGAAACGGGAACACTGCTTCTGTTCATGCTAATTTCAGTGGCAGGTTCCAGACTGTTAAAATCATGAAACCTGCTAAAATTCACTGTGCCCCTAAGGACATTCCAAAGGATCCATACCCTCTATGCCCTCTCCTTTAAAGCTTGTGCTGCATGAAATGTAATTTTTATCAATAACCAAGTAGCTCATAATATCATAGCTGCATTGAAATCTTATGCTGTGAAATCTAATTCATCCAATACATGAATCCATCACTTACACAGACCCTTTCTCAAATGCTATAAAACTTCCAAAGCCATAGATTTGTCTCCAACAAAAATAACACGAAGGGGCCTTTCAGTCAATAATGGAATCCCTCTGATTCTGGTGCTGGCTGAATATTTTCTCCAGCTTTGCCTTTGTTCTTATGGGTAGCAGCCCACAAGGGAAAGAGCTTGTTTTCACTTGCGGCCTCATCAATACCTAAATCCTGGTGAACAAGTGACACTGAGAAGCTGTAATCAATAGCTCCCTGTGCGTTTTTTTCTTCTGGTCAAATGGTTCAGCCCCACTGACAGCCCTGACACTCAGAACATGATGCTAAATCTTTATCAACAGCCATCTGGGTGACTGGCAGGACAAGACTCGGGGGGTCATTAAGGCTCGTGGCAATCTGCGAATAAACGAACTCCTCAGGAATGCACTTGTTTAGGAAAAGGTGGGGAAACTCTCTGCCAAGTATTGATTGCTTCTGAACTGCATTTAGCAAATTCAGAGGATGAGCAAGAGGGGGCTTTATCAGGCAGGGTGTGAGCCCTCGTCAACCTGCCCCTCCAGAAGACTGCCGCCCCAGGGCTGGGTCTGGGACAGGGCATTCTGGAGGGCTGCCAAGTCATTACACCTGGGCTATTAATCTGTTCACGGAAAATTCTGGAAAAACCAAGGGCCTGGGGTGGGCTGAAACTCCCCAGCAGCAGACACCGCCCCTCAGTCTGTGGGTGAGCAGCCCACGCCTCGAGCACAGGCCGTCACGGGGGCCGGCGCGTCCTCATTTACTGCCAGACACCATGGAATGGGCACACCATAAGCACTGCAGCTTCTGCGTCCATCTGTCTGTCATGCTCCTCCTGAACAGAGATGGATTCACTGGGTACGTCTCCAGGCTGTGCTCCCTGTGCCAATGAGTGTGGCTCTGTGACTGAACTTTGCCGTTGGCACTGAGAAGGGAGACGTGTCCACTGGGTCAGCCCCTTATCCCTTCACATCCCCAGGTCCCCTTAGGACCCCTCAGCTCGCTCTAGGGATGATCCAAAGACCTCTCAGCATGGCTGACCCCGCTGAGCTGGCCCAGCTGCAAGGCACGTAGGCTGTCTCCTCCCGGGAGCACTCCAGCTCTTCTGAGCCACCCCTGGAGGCATCTACTGGGTCCTCTGCAACTTTCTCTTCTGGCTGGGGTTCCTGTGTGAGGCCAGGCAGTGCCCTGCAACAGAGTGATGCCCAGGGCAAGGCTAGCAGCTCACGGCCACCGCACCACCCTTGTCACGGGACGGCACCACCATGAGGGGCCACGATGTGGGCAGGATCCTCCCCGTGTCCTCAGGGGACACCCATGGGGACGTCAGGACAGGGACTGCACAGACAGAAGCATCTCAGGCCCCGTGAGAGCCCGCTTTACAGATGTCAGGCGCTGGGGCCACAGTTGAGCAGAGAGTCACAGGGATCAACAGCAGGAGAAGGCAGTCCTGCCGCCTACAGGACAAGGAAGGCTTCTGAGTATCACCTTACGCGCTGTCGCCAGCAGCAGCCACAGCATGGCCACTTCAGAAAGGGGGGACTGCGGGCGTCACGAGCGGCAGGTGCGGGCTGCTGTGCACGCCAGCGAGCGGGGCTGCACACGCCGAGGGGGCCAGGCAGTGCTGGGATGAAAGGCCAGCCTCAGGAGGGGAAGGCCCTCAGGGAGAGGAGCAGAAGGACCAAGTATCCCCAGGGCATGACTGGAGTGCAGATAGAATTTCTACACAGCTCGGGGACCCTGGGACGCAGGAAGCGTGCACCTCCAGAGCTTACCCAGAGGCCCTGAGTGCACACACAGCATGAGGCGGAGCCAAACTGTCCAGCAGAGTGACCCAGGAGAAGGCGGGGGCCTCCAGGGGGGAGGAGCCACGTCAGCGTTGCTGGGGAGCCTCACCAGTTACCCCTGGAAATTGACCCAGGGTCATCCCTGTGTGCCAGGCAAACGAGGCCTGCAGCCTGCGGCGGTGGCGTGTGTGAACAACACACGGATGCGGCGATGGAGGCGGTGGCATGTGTGAACAACATACGGACGTGGCGATGGAGGCGGTGGTGTGTGTGAGCAACACACTGGGACGCGGCGACGGAAGCACAAGGGAGGCAAACTCGACACCGACCCGCTCCCCCAGCCCCTGCCGCGCAGAGCTCACGACCTGGGAGGCGGAGGTGCTGTCGTCTGCCACGCTGCTCCTGACAGTCGGGGGTGTTTAACACGGACGCTGCAACAGCTCATGCCACCCACAAGAGCCGCCCCTGTGCCCGCAACGGTGTGGTTCTGTATGGAAGGCCGAGTGGCTGCCCTCCCAAGACACTGGCCCTGCCCTGGGACCACCAGCTGAGGAAGTGGCATGTGTGAACAACATACGGACGTGGTGATGGAGGCGGTGGTGTGTGTGAGCAACACACTGGGACGCGGCGATGGAGGCGGTGGCGTGTGTGAACAACATACGGACGTGGCAATGGAGGCGGTGGCGTGTGTGAACAACATACGGACGTGGCGATGGAGGCGGTGGCGTGTGTGAACAACACACGGACGCGGCGATGGAGGCGGTGGCATGTGTGAACACCACACTGGGACGCTGCGATGGAAGCACAAGGGAGGCAAACTCGACACCGACCCGCTCCCCCAGCCCCTGCCAAGTTCCAGGGCCCCATGCAATCGTGTGAGGGCTCCCAGAGGCCAAGTTGCTGTGTGGATGGGGTGTCCCTCCCACCCCCTGCAGGGTCCTCAGGCGAGTGTGGCCTTGGCCAGCCCATAGCACAGCCTTCCGAGACTGGACGATCCCCTTCCAGAGGCCCCCGACATGAACACCTCCTCTCCTCCCTAGCAAGCCCAGGTTGCCTCTGACACTCGCCTGAATCAAAGGACCCTTGGACTCTGAGCACGGTGCCCCGACACCCTGCTGACCGCAGCCACACACTCACAGGGTTGTTCCTCATGGCTCCTCCCACGGCCCGCGCTGCTCTGGGGTTGCCTGCCAGGGCTGCTAATTGCTGGTAAGAAACCGTTTCTCCGAATTTCACAAGCTTCAGCAGCTTCCATAACACCTGTCTGGTGAATGACTCTGAAAGGGAGAAAGCAAATGACGTTATTGGGACAAAGGGCTCCAACAGCTAAGATACAAATAGCTGCCAGCCCTGAAAGAGAAAATGCAACAACGTCCAGAGGTGTGACTTAATTAAAACCCAGCTCCGCACCGGGTCCTGTCACCGCGTCACTGACGAGGAGGACGCGCGGGAGTCGAGCCGAGGGCGGGCCGGCGCCTCCACAGGCCTCGCCAGCGGGCAGCACAGACGGTTCGCCCCCCCACCTCGCCGGAGCTCCACGTGGGCCTGCGGGCGCGCTCTCCCGGGGCGGCGCGGGCGTGGGTCGGCACTCGGCTCACTTCACAAGCACAGGACGTCCTGCGTGCGCACCAACTCTGGAAGCTTTGTACTGCTTATCAGTCCTGACCACAGCTGGGACGCAGAAGTAAAGGAGGCCGTGGGCTGGACCATGGTCTGACGCTGGCTTAGCTTCTACACCCGAGAGCGAACAGGCCGAGGATGCCAGACACCACGGCCCACGAGGCTGGGGGCAACTTTGGCTCCAGGCATCTACAAGGAGCAGAGCTGCAAAGATAAAACAGCCTTACCCCTGTCTGAATGAGCAGCCACATCAACTGCTGCAGGGGTGAGGAGGACGACACAGGACAGCCTCTCCCTCTGCTGCGGGCTGAAAGCGCTTCCGGGTGGGCAGGGTGTTGCAGAGGAGCTGGGCACGTGCCGGGCCGTCTCAGTTGAGGCCTCTCATTTTTCCCCAGAAGACGTGTGCCCGTAAGCACTGGACAGGAAGCTGCCCACCACCCCCCTCTCCAAGGTGAGGGCAGGAGCGCCTGACACAGCGACAAAGGGAAGGATTCCACGGGCAGTTCCTGGGTCCAGAACAGCACTAATTAGACTTCATGCCAAGCTGGCCAAGTGCGATTTGGTTCTTAAAGGAAACACACCCTTACACGCGTGTTAAATAATAAAAATCACTTCTTAACTGAAGGGAATGATAATCACTTCACTGGGAAAAAAATCTGTTTAGTCTTTATTATAACATTAAGCAAATTAAACATCAGCATAATCCAGGTGATACTAGAAAAGGGTCAGCAAAGAAATTGACTTTGTTGTTCATTAATTTACATGGATTAGTAGAGGGCAGAAAGATAGCAAATGTGCTCTAGTTTTTTATGATATAATTTCAAACTCTACACCATTTGTGGCAGGAGGGTGACTTTGGGGTTAATCAGACTGATTTGTCCTTTTAATTGCTTTCTATTCAAAGAAAATTCATTAGATAATGTTCTCTTCAAAATTCATGAATCAATTTAACTGAAGAAACCACATTAACAGCTTTGGGTTCATTAGCACACGCGGTTGTGTGACTAGCTGATTGCTGCGAGGGTTTCCTTAGGCAAACAGACTTTGTTTACTGTGATTTCTTTAGAAAGCGTTTTGAAATCAAACTGTTAATCATTATTATTGTCACCACTGTTGTGCCTAACTTAAAAATAAAAGGAAAGAAAAAGAAAAGCAAGGCAGCTTGGTGGTAACTTGGAGAAAAGAGGTTTCAGGGACAGCTGTCTTGAAAAAGAAACAA
The DNA here is from genome assembly GCA_006408675.1 of Madoqua kirkii. Taxonomy (NCBI): domain Eukaryota; kingdom Metazoa; phylum Chordata; class Mammalia; order Artiodactyla; family Bovidae; genus Madoqua; species Madoqua kirkii. Next base: position 8,582 of record SJYC01085187.1, read on the forward strand.
CAAAGGCAGCCTGAGTCAATACCGCAAGGCGCCGAGGCCAGGTCCCAGCCTTCCTCCAGGGCAGAGCCGCCGGCTCCGTCCTCCCCGCTCTGGCCCGGGGAGAGGATGCTGTACACCGCCAGGGCTCTCGTCGGACCCTGGAGGGCTTGGCTGTCCGTGTCACTCCCCGCGGACGCTTCCCCTGACCTCTGTCCACCGAGGCCCCCCGGTACAGACGAGGAGACGGGAGTACCTCACGGTCGGGGCCCCGACGAGACTGCTCAATGACGGTTCAGTGTCTCGCGGAGAGGAAGGTTCCCGTCTTCGTAGCATATTACTTTGTTAATGTTCGGATGCACACTCGTGTCTCAAATGTTTGAAAAAACCGAACATCGTCAGTTTTTCACAGGAAGCCGTTTCTCATCTTATACATGGCCGGCAATATATTAGGACAAATAGCTGAAAAAAATGCAGTATTTTGCAATCAAGCACATCGTTTTTTTTTTTTAACCTGGAACTTAATCCACTCTGTAGGGAGCAAATGCATTAATTAGTCTTAAGCAGCTCTCAGAGTCAATGCCTTTGCTCTGGACCTGTGCAAAAATCAGACCTGAGCTCCACTTCTCCAAAAAAGAGGGCAACACTGGCGGGGTGCAACACTGTGAGCTGCTGAATATCATTCTGAAATGTAGCAAAAAAATTTGCTCGAAACAATGAATATAATGTGGAAAACACACTCTCTTGAAGGTGTTCAGTTCAGTTGCTCAGTCGTGTCTGACTTTGCGACTCCATGAACAGCAGCACGCTAGGCCTCCCTGTCCATCACCAACTCCCGGAGTTTACCCAAACTCATGTCCATTGAGTCGGTGATGCCATTCAACCATATCATCCTCTGTCGTCCCCTTCTCCTCCTGCCCTCAATCTTTCCCAACCTCAGGGTCTTTCAAATGAGTCAGTTCTTTGCATCAGGTGGCCAAAGTATTGGAGTTTCAGCTTCAACATCAGTCCTTCCAATGAACACCCAGGACTGATCTCCTTTAGGATGGACTGGTTGGATCTCTTTGCAGTCCAAGGGACTCAAGAGTCTTGGTGAGGTGACCACACAAATCTTTAGTGGTGGGAGCATCATTTCAGGTGGCCCTAAGGACTGATGTTCAAGCTGAAGCTCCAACACTCTGGCTACCTGATGTGAAAAGCTGACTCACTGGAAAAGACCCTGATGCTGGGAAAGATTGAAGATAGGAGGAGAAGGGGATGACAGAGGATGAGAGGGTTGGATGGCATCACTTATGCAATGGACATGAACCTGGGCAAACTCTGGGAGACGGGGAGGGACAGGGAAGCCTGGCGTGCCATAGTCCATGGGGTCACAAAGAGTTGGACATGACCTGGCAACTGACCAACAGCAGCAGCAAGGGGCAACCACTGAACCACTGCCTTTCTCTCCTGTGAAGGTCCCTAAGGAGGGCAGGCCGCGGCCTCCACTGGCCACACTCCGGGTGCTCCTCTCCCTTGCCCTCTCCAGCCTGCTCTGGGACTCAGGTGGGGTCAAGACTGCTTCTCAGCTCTCCTTTATCCTAAGGACCTGGCCACTTCCATTTCCGCCTGGGTGGCTACTCAGACCCGCCCACTGTAGCCACCTAAACCTGGTGAAGACTGTTTTCTAAACCCTCCCTCTTCCTGGGCTGCTGGATGGGGCATCGTGGGCCGACTGCTGCTGATGCTGCGTGCCTGTGGGATGCCCTGCATAGCACTGAACCTGGTGTCCACGCCCGGGACACAGCCACTTGACAGGGTTCCGACTTTCCACGGGCTCTCAAGGCCTGGCCTTCTCTGGCCTCTGGCACAGTGGGAGTCTGCAACACCCTGGAGTGAGCACCAGGTTCTGATCAGGTGGATCCAGCAGAGTTCTCACACCACATGCTCTTCAAGAGCAAATCGGCTAACGTGACCTGATGCTACTCAGCATCAAAGCAGCCATACGACCTTCCCAGGAAGGAGCATGGGAGGGAGGCCACGAGAGTGACGGGATGGGTGAGCACACGCTACTGAGCGCCTCCATGAAGCCTGGGCACAGAGCGCAGGGCTGTGGGGAGGAAAGGCCTGGGAGAGGACCTGGAAGACGCACTGCGAGGAGGCGCCCGTTCACCACATTTACTGCAGAAATCCCCAGCCAGGACCGACTGTGGGCCTCCCAGGGGGCACTAAGGGTAAAGAACCTGCCTGCCAGCGCAGGAGACTTCAGAGATGCAAGTTCAATCCCTGGGTGGGGAAGGTCCCCTGGAGAAGCTAACGGCAACCCACTCCAGTATTCTTGCCCGGAGAATCCCATGGACAGCAGAGCCTGGTGGGCTACAGTCCGGGGGAGGGGGGAGGGTCACACAGTCAGACAAGACTGAAGGGACTTTGCATGCACACAGGACGGACTGCGGCCTGGACCCTGGAGGTGGCGTCAGTTCAGACGGAGCCCAGGCGCCCTCTCTGCCTTGAGGAGGGGGAAGCCCCCCAGGGGCTACGATCTTGAACTCTTTGGCCCCTGGCAATCCTGCACTGTGTGCAGGGGGTGGCAATAGTGGGGGCCGGCAGGTGCTGAGAGATCTGAGGAGAAATGTCCTTTCTGAGGGGAGGAGCTCTGGGCCCATAGGTGGCTGGGCCCCCTGCGTTCTCCATCTCTCTGCTCCTGCTGCCCGGCCCCCGAGGCCTGTGCAGTTGCAGGAGTGTGTGGGAGAGGAACAGGGAGGCTGTGGAGGAAGAGGGGACTGGGAAACCACACCAGACCAGGAGCTGGGCAGGTGGATCTGACATGAAACGCAAGACTGAGAACGGAGGGAAGGCTGAGCCCCTGCTGTGGTCCCGGGGAGCAGCCCTGAGGAGGCTGCGGAGGCTGCAGGGCGCAGACACAGAGCGCAGCCGCAGAAGCCTGGCCAGGACTCAGGGGCTGCACCCAGCCAGGTCAAGGGTCTCGCCAACACGAGTATCAGCGCTACCCACAGGACTCACGTGAGACTCGGGGTCTCACAGCATCTATTCAAAATGAGTGGGTTACAAGGCCCAGAACACTCAGCATGCGAAGAGTCAGGAAATCCCCAGCCTTCCTGGGAAAAGAAAGTCATCCACTGTAGTGGCCAGGAAGATCTGCTGACAAGCCCTGTCAATATCCAAAACGGAAGAACAGCACAGCACGGGCCTCTAGGCAGACTGGAGATGCCCGACGCAGAGCCGACCGACCTGAAGACAAGTTGGCAGAAATGGTCAACCCGAGAGGCAGGAAGGAACGCCAAAAGCAAAGGATTACATCCAAAACAGCCTGGGGACGTGCTGGAAAAGGCAGAAGGCCTAACACGTGTGTTACTGGAGTTCTAGGAGAGAAAGCAGAGGGTGGTGAAGAAGAGAAAATTCAAAGAAACGATAGCTAAAAGTTGCCCAGATTTAGGAAAAGATACACAACCACAGATTTAAGAAGCTCAGCCATGTGCAAAGGGACAATCCCAAAGAAATCCACTCCCAAACCCATCAAGATGAAGCTGCTGAAATCTAAGGATGAAGACAGAAATCTGGAAAACAAGGAAAAATGGCGTATTATTTGTGGAAAAACAATGTTTGAATGACTGTAGAATTCTTAAAGAAACCACAGAGGTCAGAAGGAAGCACAAAGGCAGTTTTAAAAGTGCTGAGAGAAAAGAACTGTCAACTCAGAATTCTATATCCCGTTTTGAAAAAAAATCTTTCAAGGGTGAAGTTAAAATAAAGACATTTTTAGATCAAAAAAACCTAAAGATAATGCATTGCCAATAGACCTAAAAAGCCAAAGGAAGCTCTTCAAGCAGGAAGCAGAATAATGCCACAGGGAAGCACGGGACATTAGGAATAAAAGCAGAACAGAAGAGACGGTGACTCTCTGGCTGAATGCTGCAGATGACTCTCCTGTTGAGTTCCTCAAAATATGTTTAATGACTGAAAGTAAAACCATGACGTCAACAGATAAGATTTTCAGTGTGTGCAGGTGTAAACCATCAGCAGGAGTTGAAAGAGCTCCGTGGTTAAGGCTCCTCTATGCCACGTTAAGGTGGTGAAACGTTGACTCCAGTTAGACTGTGACAGTGATGTACGCAAGTGTTATAATCCCTGAAGCAACCACCAGAAAAACTGTAAGAGACGATATAGTGAAAAACAGATGACAAACTAAAAAACGCTGAACTATTCCAAAGGAAGGAAAGAAAGGGGGACGAAAAATGAAAACAGAAGGAAAAGACAGGAAACAGACGATATTATGTGATGATGAATTAATAAAATGTAAGAAACGAGATGGCAATGAAGTGAAATACATGTCTGACATACCAACCCTAAGCATTTATGTACCTTAGCATCAGGGTTGAAATACATGAAGCAAAAGCTGACAAAAATGAAATGATAATTAGTCAAATCCACAATTATACCTGAAGACTTCACTACTCTCTTGTAACTGACAGAAATATTTGACAGAAAATCAAGGATGCGGAAAGAAAAAAGCACCGCCACCCAGCCTGCTCTAGCTTTATAAAGAGCACGCAGCGACAGCAGAGCCTGTATCCTGGAGGTGCACATGGAGGACCGAGCGAGACATGGCACGCTCTGGGCTGTAAGACACCACGAACACACTTAGAACAGCTGAAATGGGACAGATGATCTTCTCTGATCATAATGGTAAAGAGAAAAGGAAAATCTCCAAATATCTGAAGAGTAAACAAGCTATTTCTAAGTAATCTATGAGCCACAGAAGAAGCCTTAAGGAAAAGAAAACAAGACCAAGCGGAACGAAGCTGAAAATACGCCCACACAGGCTGCGGGGCTCAGCTAAAGCGCTATTTAGAGGGGTGCTCACAGCACTGAATGCACAGCTTGGAAAAAAGGTCTCGAACTAATGATAGTATGAAGCATAACCATAATGTGCTGACT
>SJYC01085194.1:0-30860 GCA_006408675.1 Madoqua kirkii
GATTGGTTTCAGATAGGAAAAGGAGTATGTCAAGGATGTATATTGTCACCCCTGTCTCTTATACACATCTAGATGTGTATAAGAGACAGGTGGATGAACCTAGAGCTTACTATACAGAATGAAGTAAGTCAGAAAGAGAAAGATAAATATCGTATACTGAAAGTGAAAGCGGGGAGTGAAAAAGTTGGCTTAAAGCTCAACATTCAGAAAATGAAGATCATGGCATCTGGTCTCATCACTTCATGGGAAATAGATGGGGAAACAGTGGAAACAGTGTCAGACTTTATTTTGGGAGGCTCCAAAATCACTGCAGATGGTGACTGCACCATGAAATTAAAAGACGCTTACTCCTTGGAAGAAAAGTATTATCAATCTAGACAGAATATTAAAAAGCAGAGACATTACTTTGCCAACAAAGGTCTGTCTAGTCAAGGCTATGATTTTTCCTCTGGTCATGTATGTATGTGAGAGTTGGGCTATAAAGAAAGCTGAGCACTGAAGAACTGATGCTTTTGAACTGTGGTGTTGGAGAAGACTCTTGAGAGTTCCTTGGACTGCAAGGAGATCCAACCTGTCAATCCTAAAGGAAATCAGTCTTTGACTATTCATTGGAAGGACTGATGTTGAAGCTGAAACTCCAATTCTTTGGCCACCTGATAGGAAGAACTGAGTCATTTGAAAACACCCTGATGCTGGGAAAGATTGAAGGTGGGAGGAAAAGGGGATGACAGAGGATGAAATGGTTGGATGGCATCACTGACTCAATGGACATGAGTTTGAGTAAACTCCAGGAGTTGGTGGTGATGGACAGGGAGGCCTGGCGTGCTGCAGTCCGTGGGGTCTCAAAGAGTCAGACACGACTGAGTGACTGAAAAGAAAATGTGGGTTCCCATAGGAAAAGGACTTTTTATTTATCAGAAATATTGAGAAGAGATGTTGGTAGACAATAGAAGCAGATGTCCTCTGCTGACTGCAACTGTAGCTGGTAAGGAAGGAGCACCTTCTGTGTGGTCTCTGTGAGTAGAAATCTGGATGTAGCTCCTGGGTGCCTCTTCCTTGCCAACAGCCTAGTATTTTATTTTTTAAATAAAATCAATCTGGGGATAATTTTTTAAAATTAATTTATTTTATTTGATTGTGTTGGATCTTAGGTGCAGCCCACAGGCTTTTTGTTGCAGCATTGGTTGGGGGCTGGTGGAGGTGGTGGGTGGGGATGAGGGCTTCTCTACTTGTGGTGTGTGGGCCTTGTTAGCCCATACATGTGGGATCTTAGTTCCCTGCATTGGAAGGCAGATTCTTAATCGCTGGACCACCAAGGAAGTCCCAAAGAACGTAGTTTTGACAATGTGAGACCTAGCATCTGGTTTCCATCAGCACATTTTGTTTTCTTTTAAAACCTGTATTACTTTTCTAGAGTTATTGTAACAAATGATCATAAACATCATGGTGTAAAACAGCAGAAAGTTAGTCTATCATAGCTCCAGAAGCAGCTGTCAGAAATCAAGGTCAGACATGGGGCTGCTCTGCATCCAGAGACACATTGGAGACTCCCTCTCTGCCCTTTCCAGCATCTCCAGGCATTCCTTGGCTGTGGTTGCAAAACTCTCATCTCTGCCTTCATGTCCATGTTACCTTCTTCTCCTTTATGTTGCCCTATGTCTCTTATCAGAGAATGCAGTGGCACCCCACTCCAGTACTCCTGCCTGGAAAATCCCATGGGCGGAGGAGTCTGGTGGGCTGCAGTCCATGGGGTCGTGAAGAGTCAGACACGACTGAGCGATTTCTCTTTCACTTTTCACTTTCATGCATTGGAGAAGGCAATGGCACTCCAGTGTTCTTGCCCGGAGAATCCCAGGGGCGGGGGATCCTGGTGGGCTGACATCTATGGGGCCACACAGAGTCAGACACGACTGAGCGACTTAGCAGCAGCAGCAGAAGGTCTCTTATAGTGGCATTTGATACTGGATTTCAGCACCCTTTCACCCTATATGTAATTCAGGATGATCTCTCAAGTTCTTTAACTTAATTGTATCTGTAAAGACTCTTTTTCCAAAGAAGGTCACGTTTCCAGGTGCTGGGAGTTAGGAGACGGACACGCCTCTTGGGGGCCACCATTTGATCCACTGTAGAGCCCCTGCTGTGGCATGGTTTACCTTGTTCTGGTTTAGTTACCTGGCTGTGTTGTCTGTCACTCTACTTTAGCCCACGTTTCTCTCTCTCTCTCTCTCACACACATGCACAGGCACACATATACACACACAAATATAACCTCTGTCAGAGTTAGGACCTGTCGTCTCTGTGACTATAGTCATAGGACCTAAAACAGTACCTAAACCAGAGTGGACAGTGAGTGTTAGTTGATTGAATAAAAGGATGGGAGAGTTGCTTTTCTTGGATTGTGTCCTGTTACCGTGGGGGCAGGAGGAGAAGGGGGCGACAGAGGATGAGATGGCCGGATGGCATCACCGACTCGATGGACATGAGTTTGGGTGAGCTCCGGGAGTTGGTGATGGACAGAGAGGCCTGGCAGGCTGCAATTCATGGGGTCGCAAAGCATCGGACACGACTGAGCAGCTGAACTGAACTGGAACTGGACCATGCCATCCGTGTATTTAGCAAGCTCCTAACCCACTGCACTAGTGCTGGCATGTATCGATCTCAGTCTTCCATGTTACGATTATTTTTCTATTTATTTTTGGCTGCACCGTGTCTTGTCTTTTGCGTGGCCTTCTTCTAATTGTGCCGAGTGGGGGCGCCTCTGCCTTGCACTGCGCGGGCTTCTGCAGCGGTGTCTCCTGTTGCGGAGCAGGGGATCTAGGCAGTCGGGTTTCAGTAGCTGTGGCTCCCCAGATCTAAAGCACAGGCTCAGTAGCTGTGGCGGGCGCACAGGCTTAGTTGCTCCGTGGCACACGGGATCTTCCCAGACCAGGGACTGAACCAGTGTCCCCGCATGGGCAGATAGATTCTTATCCACTGTGCCACCAGGAAGTCCCTTCAATTTTCATATATACTCTCTGAAGTCTGTTTTTTTTTTTTTTTTTAAATAATTCTGGGTGAATGCTTCTGCCCTTTAATTCAGAGCGACAGAATTTATGTGCCAAGTGATGAGCTAGATGCCGCCCTAGGAGTAGACAAAGACATGTAGAAATACCTATTGCCTAGATTTAGCCTTATTATAATTACCAGTCCAGCTGTAAACAATATTGACTTTCCTCCCTCCTCTCAATATTTATCTCATCTCAAATTATAGATTAAGCTAGCAGTCCTTGGGCCATGTGTGCTCAGAGTCTTTAAGTATCTTTTCAGTCTAACTCTCCTATTTCAAGTCAGTCAACTTCCTCAATTTTTATTTCCTTAACTCAGCACTGAACAACTGAGACATGAAAGAGAGGCTTAGCTGGACTCCAAATTGGTTCTAATAGATTGAAAAGTAGGAGGCTAAATCTTATTTTTCACTGCCTTAGTCTATTTTTTAAAAAAAATTATAATTATCATGCTTTGCCACCCAAGCAGTTCCCAGCACCTACTGGGAAGAAGTATGAATGGAGTAATTTCTATTGAGAAACTTTCCAGACACAGATATAATTGAGTGACAGCAGTGATGCCCCCACAGCTTTGCAGGTTGGTGTGTGACCACCGTACACACATGGAGGGTTTTGAAAAGTCTTCTCAATAAATCTTTTTTGAGCCCCTAACTCCGAGCAGCATAGGGCTAGACACTTAAGAAATATTTGCCTGGTTTGGGACTGGAGGGATTAGAATTGATTCTTGCAGTTTTCTCATGAGAGAAAAGTTCTCACATTTTTGAAGAAAGTAGGCAGTGTACACTAGAGAACCAGGCTTCAATTAAATATGTTGCACATTGCTGCGCTAAATGAGCATGCTTTAGGAGGGCCCTGCAGACACCGCAAAAATGTTCCCCAAGTGCAAAAGCATAAAAACATAACTGCCTTGCTTAGATGTTGCCCTACAAAACTTAACACAGGGCTCCTAAGGAAAGAAGAGCAGATTGAGTCGATCCAGGAGATTCATAATTAGTGAACAAATCACTGCCTTGAATGGTTACTCAGTGGTTTTCCCCACACGGAATGGGGGCAGAGTTTGCTTTCAGTCACACCCGTGAAAGTCTTGCTGAGGCTGAGTAATTTAGTGTAAAATTTGACTTTGGGACTATTTGCAGTTTGCCTAGGAAAATGAGGAATTCCAATGAGGCCACTGAGGGCTGCTTCATAAGGAACTTCTTTTTCCTTTTGTGTGAACATAATTTAGCAAAGAAGCAAAAGTTTAGTTGTGTCCTGGGAAGTCTTTATTAAATCTGAAGTGTTCCTGCATCACCTCTTGAATTCAATATGTTGGACACCATTCAGTTATACTGCAGACTGACATTTTTCTGTCCTATATGGTGCTCAAATGAAGATGATTAATTTCTGTGCCTATGTTAGGTTTTTGTAAGGACACTTCTGCTGAAAACCTATGAGCTGGATGAGGAGGAAAGGTACACAGTGGAAACAAGCCAAGGTGCTCTTGGCTGTCACTTGTAGCTATGACCGGTTCCCTTGCTCCAAGAGGAGTGAGGGAGAGTGTGCCTGGGAAAAAGGCAATGAGGAAAGATATTTTTAAATGTATTAAGAAAGAGGTGCCAGAATCTCAGAAGTTTTTATAGAAAGGCAAAGGCTTTGTTTCTTTGAGTTGATAGCTCTGCAGTTTCTGCTCAATTATCCCTGGATCAGGCTTCCCTGGTGGTGCTAGTGGTAAAGAATCTGCCTACCAATGCAGGAGATGCAAGAGACTCAGGTTCAATCCCTGGACTGGGAAGATGCCCTAGAGGAGGACATGGCAGCCCACTCCAGGATTCTTGCCTGGAGAACCCATCGAAAGAGGAGCCTGGTGGGCTACAGTCCATAGGGTTGCGAAGGATTGGACATGACTGAAGTGACTTAACATGCATCCCTGGGTCATAGTCACACGAAGATCTAGTGAGGTCAACTTCCACAGGATAAATGGGTAACTCAGGGGGTGGGAGCGACTCGGGGGGCAGTTCTGCCCCGAGAGAGACTGAAGGCAGAAATGAGGGCTGTGTCCGTGGTTGATAATTTTATTTTGCAGACAAGGGGCAGTTGGGGGAGAAGAAAGGAATGAGTCTCCTCGGATAGAAGCCAACCACAGGGGCAGGAACGAGAACAGAAATCAGGCCGGGATCTGCTCTCAGCTGCTAGAGGCTAAGGCAGCAGCATCTTGTGTTTAAAGTGACCGGAGCTGAACCAAATTTCCTGATGTCTGTGGGTGCGTTGCTAGAGGGACAAGTGAAGGATGCGGAGCATCCTAGACACGGTGGCTTAGTCAACGTGGGCTCAGCGCCAAAGTCTACTGGCTTCAGGCCTGGAACTAAGATGAAGCCCTGGAGACAAGGGAAAGTGACACTGAGGTGTTTGTGTGAGTGTGTGTGTCTTGTCCACCTGCCAAGCGGATGCACAGGTCTTTGGTAGGATAATAATCATCACTCAAGCATAATGAACACTCAATATGTCCAAGGTGATGTTCCTTTTTTAAAAAAATATTCCCTTGTTTGGTTGCAAGGGCTCTTAGTTGTGGCATGCAGGGTCTTTGATCCTCATGGCAGCATAGAGGATCTTCAGTTGTGACATGAGAACTCTTAGCTGTGGCATGTGGGACCTAGTTCCTTGATCAGGGATCAAACCCAGGCCCTTGGGAGCATGGAGTTTTAGCTACTGGATCTCCAGGGAAGTCCCTAAGGCCCTGTTCTAAGACTTTTTCGGTGTACAACTCAAAGTCTAAGATTTATACATATATGTGGCTCAGTTCAGTTCAGTTGCTCAGTCCTGTCTGACTCTTTGTGACCCCATGAATCACAGCACGCCAGGCCTCCCTGTCCATCACCAGCTCTCCAGAGTTCACTCAAACTCATGTCCATCGAGTCGGTGATGCCATCCAGCCATCTCATCCTCTGTCGTCCCTTCTCCTCCTGCCCCCAATCCCTCCCACCATCAGGGTCTTTTCCAATGAGTCAACTCTTCACATGAGGTGGCCAAAGCACTGGAGCTTCAGCTTCAACATCAGTCCTTCCAGTGAACACCCAGGGCTGATCTCCTTTAGGATGGACTGATTGGATCTCCCTTGGACTCTCAAGAGTCTTCTCCAACACCACAGTTCAAACGCATCAATTCTTCGGCACTCAGCTTTCTTCACAGTCCAACTCTCACATCCATACATGACCACTAGAAAAACCATAGCCTTGACTAGATGGACCTTTGTTGGCAAAGTAATATCTCTGCTTTTGAATAAGCTATCTATGTTGGTTGTAACTTTCCTTCCAAGGAATAAGCATCTTTTAATTTCATGGCTGCAGTCACCATCTGCAGTGATTTTGGAGCCCCCCAAAATAAAGTCTGGCACTGTTTCCACTGTTTCCCCATCTATTTCCCATGAAGTGATGGGACCAGATGCCATGATCTTCGTTTTCTGAATGTTGAGCTTTAAGCCAACTTTTTCACTCTTCTCTTTCACTTTCATCAAGAGGCTCTTAGCTCCTCTTTACTTTCTGCCGTAAGGGTGGTGTCATCTGCATATCTGAGGTTATTGATATTTCTCCCGGCAATCTTGATTTCAGCTTGCGCTTCTTCCAGCCCAGCATTTCTCGTGATGTACTCTGCGTATAAGTTAAATAAGCAAGGTGACAATATACAGCCTTGATGTACTCGTTTCCTGATTTGGAACCAGTCTGTTGTTCCAAGTCCAGTTCTAACTGTTGCTTCCTGACCTGGATACAGATTTCTCAAGAGGCAGGTTAGGTGGTCTGGTATTCCCATGTCTTTCAGAATTTTCCAGAATTTATTGTGATCCACATAGTCAAAGGCTTTGGCATAGTCAATAAAGCAGAAGTTGATGTATTTCTGGAACTCTCTTGCTTTTTCGATGATTCAGTGGATGTTGGCAATTTGATTTCTGGTTCCTCTGCCTTTTCTAAAACTCACTTGAGCATCTGGAAGTTCACGGTTCACATTCTGTTGAAGCCTGGCTTGGAGAATTTTGAGCATTTCTTTACTAGTGTCTGAGATGAGTGCGATTGTGCAGTAGTCTGAGCATTCTTTGGCATTGGAATGAAAACTGACCTTTTCCAGTCCTGTGGCCACTGCTGAGTTTTCCACATTTGCTGGCATATTTAGTGCAGCACTTTCACGCATCATCTTTCAGGATTTGAAAGATATGTGGTTCAGTGGTTAAAAAAAAAAAAGAAAAAATCCACCTGCCAATGCAGAAGATACAGGAAACATGGGTTCTATCCCTGGGTCGAGAAGCTTCCTTGCAGGAGAAAATGGCCATCCACTCTGATATTCTTGCCTGGAAAATTCCATGAACAGAGAAGCCTGGTGAGCTTACAGTCCATGGGGTCACAAAGAGTAGGACACGACTTAGCCAGTGAGTGATTACATTTGTTAAATCATTTAATCCTCACAACGACTCTGCAAGGGAGTTACTATTAGTATCCTTATTTAACAAATGAGGAAACTGAGACAGAATATAAGCACAAGTTTCTACTTGTGCAACAAGATAGAGCCTGGCCTGAAAGATCTGTAATTCCCGACTCTATGTTGCCTCACTATATGTGAATATATGACTGATTAATGGTCCCCAAAGACATCCACTTCCTAGTCCCTGGAATCTGTGGATATTACTTGATGTGAAGAAAGAGACTTTGCAAATGTGGTTAAGAATGTTGAGATGGGAAGATTATTCTGGGTTATTATCCCGTGGTGTCTAAATATAATCACAGGTTTTCTTACAAGAAGGAGATTTGATTACAGAAGAGGCAGAAAATGCTGTGATGATGGAAACAGGGGAAAGAAGGTGATGTGATGGGAGGAAGGAGTCATGAGCAGGTGGCTTCTAGAAGGTGGAAAAGGCAAGGAAACAAACTCTTCTCTAGAGCCTCCAGAAGAGTCAGCTTTGCCAACATCTCAGTTTTCACCCTGCCAAACCCATTTCAAACTTTTGGACTCCAGAATTTGAAGATAATAAATTCACATTGGTTTAAGTCACCAGGCTCATGATAATCTGTTACAGCAGCTGTAGGAAATGAATGGACCATGATTCTCAACTCTTTTCATAGAAAAGCATAAAGGTGATGCCTGTCCTCAAGACATCTGTTCACATTTTGATACCCTTGACTCTCACCAAATTAAACAGTGTATGTATCAATATACGTTGATATGTGTGTCTGTGTATGTGCATGCACGTGTGTGTTTGTTCGGTCATCTGTTTTATTTATGTTACACATGTATCTGATTCCTCTAAGAGGTGGTAAGACCGGAAAAAGTATAGCTTGTCTTAAATTATCATATTTCCGAAGTCATACAATAAGGTATTTAGCTCATAATAGATGTTAGATAGTAATTGCCTGCATTATATTGACAATCATGTCTATGGGTAAAACTTTATTCTATAACATTGACAACATCACTATTTAAAGACTATCTTCAGGGGCTTCCCTGATGTCCAATGATTAAGAATCCACCTTGCAATGCAGGGCTTATGGGTTCCATTCCAGGTTGGAGAACTAAGATCTTGCAAGCTGCGGAGCAGCTAAGCCTGTGGGTTGCAACTCCTGAGTCTGCAGGTGCCAATTAAAGAGTACAGATAAGGCAACGAAGACCCCCTGTGTCACAGCTAGGACCTGATGCAGCCAAATAAATAAAAACTGGTCTAACTTCTTTAAAATAAAAACTAACTTCTTTAAAATAAAAACTATCTTCAATCTAAAATACAGGTTTTATTAGTATTCATGGATTGAGGGGCCAACACAAGATTAGTTTCATGCACAAATAGTTTATTACTCTCCCTTCCCAAGAAGAGGGGGCGGCATGCATGCTATGCAGGGCCACATGGCTCCAGGGTTGGTCAGAAGAGGAGGGAGAAAACATGCCCAAGAGCCTTTATTGTGGTGTCCAGGGAAGGAACAGGTGAGACAGGTCTTCAGGTTTAGGACTGGCTAGTTTGAATATTTCAGGCTTCCCTGGTGGCTCAAGCGGTAAAGAATCCACCTGCAATACGAGAGACCTGGGTTCAATCCCTGGGTTGGAAAGATCCCCTGGAGGAGGGCATGACAATCCACTCCAGTATTCTTGCCTGGAGAATGCCCGTGGACAGAGGAATCTGGCGGGCTACCGATCACTGGGTCGCAGAGTCAGACATGACTGAGGGAGTAAGCACGCTGGGTGTAGGGGCCAGATCTAGTCAAATGGTGCCCGGCCCTGGAGTGAGTAGGATCAGGCAGATTGGTCCAGTGGGAAGAAATCGGTGAGAGCCAGATTAAGGTGACTGAGATGTGGACTCTGGATTGATTGACTGTTTTGTCAGTGAAAGGTTTGCTCTCAGGTAAGTCTTTTAACTATCTCTAGGAAGTGGCTAGTCTTGACAGGGGCAGTCTTTCCAGACTCAGCAAGGCTCAAGATGTCAAAGCATCAGAATAAAAAGACACACCTAGTCCAAATGAAGAAAGCACTTCTGGACATACGGAACACTGAGCATAAGGTGGTGACTGTTTCCCGGAGCACTTGTTTTGTGCTTGGCCTCAGGCCATGTGCTTTGCATGTGTGAACTCAGAACCTCCTGAGCTGGTGATATTCTAGCTAGGTTAAGTAACTTGCCCAAAGGCAGTCTGTTGGTAAATGCCTAAATTAGGATTACCTTCCTAGACAGTCTGGCTCCCGAGAACCGCAAAGGGGCCCAGTACTTTTGATGAAGGTGGCATATGGTTCAATTACTCAGTCATGTCTGACTCTGTGACTGCATGGACTGTGGCCCTCCAGGCCCCCCTTACATGAGATTCCCCAGGCAAGAAGACTGGAGTGGGTTGCCATTTCTTTCTCCAGGGGATCTTCCTGACCCAGGACTCGAACCTGGATCTCCTACTTTGCAGGCAGATTTTTTACTGACTGGGCCACCAGGGACGCCCTGAAGGTGGCGTGGGGCAGTTCAAAGACACAGCAGAGGCAGAAAATGAACTTGGTGCGGAGGTGGGTGCAGAGCTGACCATATATTCTTCTCAGTGGGGAGAAGAATGAAATATTATGTCTATTTTAAAATTCTTCTTTTTCTACTATAGTTTAATTACTTTACAATGTTGTATTATTTTTTTCAGTTCAGTTCAGGTCAGTCGCTCAGTCGTGTCTGATTCTTTGTGACACCATGAATTGCAGCACGCCAGGCCTTCCTATCCATCACCAACTCCCGGAGTTCACCCAAACTCATGTGCATTGGGTCGGCGATGCCATCCAGCCATCTGTACAGCAAAGTGAATCAGCTATATGTAAACATATATACTCCCTTGTGAAACTCCTTCCCAACTCCCACCCCAGACCCCCTCTTCTAGGTCATTACAGAGCACAGAGCTGAGCTCCCCGTGTTATATAGCAGGTTCCCACTAGCTACCTGTTTTACATTCAGTAGTGTACATACGTCGGTCCTGATCTGCCAACCCTCCCGCCCTCACTGTGTCCACATGTCCCTTCTTTATGTCTGCGTCTCCATTTCTGCCAAGCAAATAGGTTCATCTGTACCATCTTTCCAGATTCCACATATATATGTTGTATTTATTTTTTATTATTCTTTCTTTGTTATTTTTTAAGTTATGAAATCATGATAACACATTTACAGAAGACTTGGACAATGCAGAACAAAGTTACATATATAGTTCCACTATGTGAAAGTTGCTCTTTGTGACCCCATGGACTATACAGTCCAGGGAATTCTCCAGGCCAGAATACTGGAGTGGGTAGCCTTTCCCTTCTCCAGAGCATCTTCCCAACCTAGGGATCATACCCAGGTCCTCTGCAATGCAAGCAGATTCTTTTACCTAGTTGAGCCACAACAGCTATTTTTTAAAGTAGATAAATTAAGATTTTTTGTTGGAATTTCAATATCAACTAAAAATCAATAAAATTCATAGAATGAACATACAGAATAGTAGAAAGATATAGTAGTCCTGAAAAGCACCATGAACCAATTCAACATAGTTAAGATTTATACAGTTTCACACAATAGTAGAATGCAAATTCTATTCATGTTTTCATGACTATAAACTAGGAGACACTGGAATATACCCAGGGACATAAAACAAAGTACAAGTTTTCAAGGTCTAAAGGTATTGAAATCATAGAGAGTCTGTTCTCTTATCACTGTGCAATTATGTTAGAAATCAATATAAAAAGATATTTGAAAGTAACTCACATGTTTTCAAGGGCAGTGTGACATTTACCAAGAGAGATCTTTGACTTAGCCATTGAAAGCCTAAATAAAGTTAGAAGCCTGAAAAAACACAGAGGGTGATTGCAGAGGAGAAAATATTTAAGTGAGAAATTAGTATCAAAGTAAGAAATTACGTGTTTTAAATGAATGAAAAATACCTACACACAAAATCTCATCAAGCTTGAAGAAATAAATACTCTGTATGATACTGTCGTCTGGTACGTGTTCAAATGGACCTGAGTTGGTTGTCTTACATTAGAACACAGTTCTTAAAGAAAAATGGTATTAAGGCTTGGCTTTAGTAAGTGGATGGGCTTCCAGGGGTGGGCCATGCCAGCATCTCCATCCCAATAACCAGACTGGTAGCAGAAAGAGCCTGTCCAGGGAAGAGTTAAGGGAGATGGACAGGGACAAGGGAGATGGATCCAGAGGGTGTAGGGCAGGCAGATTCATAGCATGTCTTAAAGTATCACAGTCACTTGCCAGTCAGGGAGGACAGCATTTCTGAAGGGTCAGAGTGGGGTGTTGTGGAGGGAGGTCAGGTTCTAGCCAGGCAGTCTGCAAGAACAGGAGAGAATGAAGTGGCTTTGAAGAACCCCTGCTGCTGGTGGTAATGTATTACAAGGAGCCAATTTTAGACCCTTCTCATCTGGAAGCTTCCCAGACCATGCCTTACCGGAGCTCCCCAAGTCAATACAATGCTAGACAGTGCCCAGGATCCACTCAAGTTTCTGTCTTGTTCTGGAAGCCTAGACTTTGTGTTAAAGTGAGCCTGGTAGGACTGTATCAGAACCAAGGGACTGTGGGCCTCCCTCAGAATAGCATTTGGAAATAGTTATACAATTCAATTCCATTGAAAACATCAACCCAAACGGGGGAAGCTGTCACACATCTGCAATATGTACGGTCACTGTTTTTTGTTTATTAAGCTTTTTATTGGAGTAGAGTTGATTTACCATATTGTTAGTTTTAGGTGTACAGCACAGTGAACCAACTATACATATACAAAATCCACTCATTTTTATATTCTTATCACATACAGTTCATTACAGTGTATTGAATAGTTTCCTGTGCTACACAGTAGGTTCTTTTTAGTTATCTATTTTATATATAGTAGTGTGTATATGTCAATCTCAGTCTCCCAGTTTATCGTTATCCCTCTCCACCCCCCCCGCTGGTAACCATAAGCTTGTTTTCTACATCTGTGACTCATTTATAAAACAGAAATAGAGTCACAGATGTACATTCTCTCTGTTTTAATAAGTATCCACAAATCTCAGAACATCAGTCATCTATATTATATGAGTAGGGTACTATTGCCACCTTGTGATCAGAGATAGAAGTGCTTTTATTTTGGGAGTTGATTATGTCATATTAATATTTCATTTCAATGAATTAGCTACTTCATCTGCTTTTGAACAATTCTTTTTCTTGTTTTGTTGCTTCACATATATTTAGAAGAATTTGTACTAAAATAAAAACTAAAACAAAACTCTGCCTTAATTCAAAGTGGGCAAAAAACCGCCCCAAACCATTAGGAGCAAGGGAGGGGCCACCGTCACTAAGGGTTTCTGTGCCACGCTGTGTGTGTGTTTTCAGTCGTGTCCGACTCTTTGTGACCCAATGGACTGTAACCCACCAGGCTCCTCTGTGCATGGGATTCTCCAGGCAAGAGTACTGCAGTGGGTTGCCATTGCCTTCTCCGATGGTTCTACTTAGATCTAATTAATAAACCTAGTCTTGAAAAGTGTTAACTGAATTTATAAATTGAATCATATTATAAAAGTGTCCCAGAAACTGATTATTGGAAGTGAAAGTGAAGTTGCTCAGTCGTGTCTGACTCTTTGTGACCCCATGGACTGTAGCCTGCCAGGCTCCTCTGCCCATGGGATTCTCCAGGCAAGAGTACTGGAGTGGGTTGCCACTCCTTCTCCAGGGGATCCTCCTGACCCAGGGATCAAACTGGCATATTCTGCGTCTCTTGCACTGGCAGACCAATTCTTTTACCACTGAGCCACCTGGGAAACCCAAGTGATTCTAATACACACCTATTTTTCTCAGATGAGGTGAATCTAGTGAATTTGGAGCCAAATACTGAAAACAGTCAGACACTTGTCAGATTAAATTCTAGCCACTCTACACACCCTTTCAGGTAAATGTTAAAAAGCTCTCTGAATTTAATTTTGAAAGACGCTTGGAGCTGCCTCCGAGTTTGATTTAGTACATTTAGCAAAGGGGATGAAAGGGATATTACAAAATCAGTTTAAATATTTTACAAACTTTATTATTATTATTAGGGCTTCCCATGGCACTAGTGGTAAAGAACTCACCTGCTGATGCAAGACACCTAAGAGACATGGGTTCGATCCCTGGATCGGGAAGATCCGTTTTTCCGCCATGCTGCACAGCTTGTAGGATCTTAGTTCCCTGACCAAGGCTTGAACCTCGGCTGTGGCAATGAAAGAACCGTGTCCTAGCTGACAGGCCACCAGAGAATTCCCCAAAAACCTTACTTAGAAAGAATATCCCTAACCACTAAAAATTTTTAAAAATATGTTACTGACAGGAAAACTTCACATTGATTCTAAGGTAACATAAACCTTTTTATGCTTCAGAAAGGAGAACCCTTACCCTTGGCATGGGAAGATCATGGATTTTAAATGTCATCTCTGCCTCCTATGCAATTTTATCCATTTCTTTCTCATCAGGAGCCACTGCAATTTGGCCCTTCCTGAAGGCCACCCGTGGGTGGCTATGAACTATTTTCATGAGAAGTTGTCCTTATAATATTTCTTTCTGATCTTTTATTATTTCTCACTGGGCTCTTCCATCATTCTCTTCCTCCTTCATCTCAGCACACATCACTTTTTTCCCTGGTATCCATTGTTTTAACCTTTTAAAAGTTGAAGTATCGTTAATTTACATTATTTAGTTTCAAGTGTACAGCAAGGTACAGGTTCTTTTCAGATTTTTTCCCATTATAGGTTATCTATATGCAAGATACTGAGTATAGTTTCCTGTGCTACATAATAGGGCCTTAGTGTCTATTTTGTACACAGAACTGTGTATCTGTTAATCCCAAACTCCTAATTTATCTCTTCCTCCACCCCCTTCAGCGCTTCCCTGGTGGCTCAGTGGTAAAGAATCTGCCTGAAAGTCAGAAGACATGGGTTTGATCCTTGAGTTGGGAAGATCCCCTGGAGAAAAAAAATGGCTACACACTCCAGTATTTTTGTCTGGGAAATCCCA
The DNA here is from genome assembly GCA_006408675.1 of Madoqua kirkii. Lineage (NCBI taxonomy): Eukaryota > Metazoa > Chordata > Mammalia > Artiodactyla > Bovidae > Madoqua > Madoqua kirkii. The sequence continues at coordinate 14,515 of SJYC01085194.1, forward strand.
TAGACAGAGGAGCCTGGTGGGGTCACAAAAGAGTGAGACATTTCTTAGCAGCTAAACAACAATCATTCCCTTTGATAACCATGTTTCTTTTCTATGTCTGTGGTCTCTTTCTGTTTTATAAATAAGTTTATTTGCATTTTTAAAGATTCCATGTATAAGTGACATAATATGATATTTGACTTTGTCTGACTTACTTCATTTCGTATGAGAATCTCTAGGTCAATCCCTGTTGCTGAAGATGGCATTATTTCATTCTTTTTTCTACTGTCTAAGTAATACTCCATTGTGCATACACACACACACACACACACACACACACACACACATATATATCCCGCATCTTCTTTATTCATTTGTCATTGGACACTTAGGTTGCTTCCATGCCTTGGCTATTGTAATTAGTGCTACAATGAATATGGGGGCACTGCTCATAACTTTGAATGTTGTTATATACCCTGGAGAAGGGAAAGGCTGCCCACTCCAGTATTCTGGCCTGGGGAATTCCATGGACTGTATAGTCCATGAGATCACAAAGAATTGGACACGACTGAGCGACTGAACTGAATTGAACTGAACTGAGCCTGGTCGGATAACTGAAGTGTTAATTTGAAACACATCCTGAACAGTGATATCATTCTAACTTTCCAGGAAAAAGCCCAGGGGACTCAGAAAAGAAATGACTAATGTTAAAACTACTCCCTTTTTAAATATGGCTCATGGGAGCCTGTGTGGATCCAAGACTAAGAAGAGAGGAATCCTTTAGCTGCTTTGGTGTAATACTCAGATAGCAAATTTACTAGGGTTTCCTGAGGACATGTACCCCAGGTCCTTGTTATCCTGCATACTTTTCCATCAGAGTCAGGCTGATTGCTTGGGTGGAGTTATTGATTTCTGGGTCAGTGCCAAGACAGCATGTCTGAGGCCCTTCCTAAACCCATGCCCTTTTAATCCTTATAATTACAGCATTCTTTTTAGTTTCCAGCTCTGAAAAATGTTAGCAATTTTGTGCTCAAGGGTGCAGGATTCTTGTATCACTAATAGCTTCCATTACCAGCTGAATCTCTGATCTTTCTCACTGACTGTTCAATCTTTCTGAAGCCCTGGACTGGGTTCCTGTCTAGTTAGGAGGTGCTGAGTGGACAAGGGTCTCCAGGTCTGTCTAAGTAGGCTCTGGTACCCCAAGACTCAGGCATCACCACTCCCACATGATAATTGTTACACATGTTGCTCTTAGAACTTTTCATGTAGTTCTTATTCTCCCAACTAAATTGGAAACTCTTTCAGGGGCGAGGAACGTATCAATCGCCTTCACCTCTCAAGGAAGCCCTGGAAATTTATAGGAACTCAGTAGTGTTTGCAGCTGATAATCAGATAATGAAGAATGAGGAGGAAGGGGAGCAGGAGAAGTCGGTAAGGGACAGATATACACAAAACCAAGGGAATCCAAAGGGTGACACGAAGACTCAAGGTTCAAAAGCCCTGGATTCAAGCTGGATGGTCACATCTAGTGCAGTCCTGCGCTGATGACACTTTGACTGGCATCTTATCACTTCCATTTAGAGTTTGGGGGTATCTAGCAGAAGACAACAGAGGAAGGTTTTCACAGGGCAGGAAAGAAGCCAAAGAAACTGGTCAGCAGAAGGCAATGAAGATGCTTCCCTCCACTTGCTGTTCTCACCTGGGTCCTGCCCTCACGGGCTCCGGTAACCCGAGGATCCACAGACCGGGGGTCTCCTCCCTGGCAAACCAGTGACAGGCCACTACTAGGCAACTTTGGGTCTTGCTGGTGGGAAAGTTCTAGAAGTCACCCTCTCCTGCATTTAGACTTTTTTTTTTTTTTACTAGAAGGTCCCTTGTGTCATAAGGTGGTGGTTAGAGGCCTCTTAAATCTCTGACATCAAGAAGATTCAGGGGCCAAGCACAAAGTGCCAATGTCTGGGGGACCTGTATCAGGGCAGTAGATGGACCAGCCCTGTGCCCAGAGGGGGCAACCAGGACTGAGCTTTGGGGTGGCTGCTGTCCCAGCTGCTGCTTCTTTTCTCTTCTTCTGCCCAGAGTTTCCTCCCCAGATGGATGGGTCTGCTCCACCATCCACTGAGAAGGACAAAAAGGACCAGCAGCCAAAGTTTGAGCATTGAAGCTATGGTAGTGGGTAAACCTGGCAACAGGTGCAAAGCCATAAGCAGGGCAGGTTGGTGACAGGTGAGGGACGTTGTAAGCCTGAGGCCTCACGGCAGGTGCCACAAAGGTTAGGGAGGCACAGAAGCAGATGGGGAAGGGAGCCAAAGTTTTCTGCAAACCTCAGGTAAGGTCCTGAGCTAGCATTTTGCATCTTATCTCACTGATTTGCTCTTACTTTTAATTATGAAACATTTCAAACGTGCAAAAGAATACAGAAAATAATATCATGAATACTCCCATAGCTGCACCTAACAGATGTCGACACATGGAATTTTCCCCATCTCTTCTGAGGTCTTTTTCAGCATCTAGGCCTTCGGTCCTTGAAGGTGTTGCCTGGGGTATGTGGTAGAAGACCACCATTTTACTACAATTTTAAAAACAAATGAAGAAGCCAGAGTAAATATTTGACTTCCAAGGAGGCCAGTTGTAATGTGGTTCTTGTCTTTGATATCTATTTGTATATTCTGTTATTATCTTCTCTTCTTTTCTTTTTTTGAATTTGGGATTTTAATTTTTTTAAATTTTATTGGAATATGGTTGATTTACAATATTGTGTTACCTTCTGCTATTCAGACAAGTGAATCAATTATACATATTCATATATCCATTGTCTTTTAGATTCTTTTCCCATTTTGCTCATTAAAAGAGCATTGAGTAGAGTTCCCTGCACGATAGAGCAGACTCTTATCTCCAAAAATATTTTAATGTTTTTTTATTATAGAAATTTCAATCATGATTCTCCTTTCTTATATAACTGCTTCTGTTTCCCTGTGCTCTCATGATTTTTTTTCCCTTTTGTGTAGTTACAATTATATAATTCTGAACTCTATTTCTCCTCTGCCACAGCCACAAAATGTTCTTTCATAAACTTACTCTACGGTTAACATTCATGGAAAATTGCTGGGCTTACCTGCCATTCTGTTGAGTTTGTGTGCTGACATTTCCTTTGAGGGAAATATTAAATTATTTCTTTCGGCTTTTGGTTTGTTCTTTCAATTCCAAGTTATGATCATGAAGATTTTTTGGATGCATAGAATTGAGCAGATCACACTCCTAATTTCATGGCATGTAATCACCATTATTTTATGTTGCAATCTCTCTCTTAGTGTCTTATTTTCCTCTTTCTTCAGTCCTATTTCCTAAGCTTATTTCCCTCCTTATGTCTGGTGTTTGGCTTTGTAAGTTTCTTTATATGTGTGTTCATAAGAAACATGTACTACTTTCTGTTTTAGAAAAAGTACTTAAATGGTGTGTGGATGCATGCTCAGTTGCTAAGTTGTTTCTGACACCTTTTGCAACCCCTTGAACTGTAGCCTGCCAGGCTCTTCTGTCAATGGGATTCTCTAAGCAAGAAAACTGGAGTGAGTTACCATTTCCTTCTCCAGGGGATCTTCTTGACCCAGGGGCTGAACCTGGTCTCCTGCATTGGTAGGCAGATTCTTTACCACTGAGCCACCTGAAAAGCCCAAATTAAATGGTTCAGTTCAATTCAGTTCAGTCACTCAGTCGTGTCCAACTCTTTGCGACCCCATGAACTGCAGCACACCAGGCCTCCCTGTCCGTCACCAACTCCTGGAGTTTACTCAGACTCACGTCCATCGAGTCAGTGATGCCATCCATCCATCTCATCCTCTATCATCCCCTTTTCCTCCTGCCCCCAGTCCCTCCCAGCATGAGTCTTTTCCAATGAGTCAACTCTTCCCATGAGGTGGCCAAAGTACTAGAGTTTCAACTTTAGCATCATTCCTTCCAAAGAATATCCAGGGCTGATTTCCTTCAGAATGGACTGGTTGGATCTCCTTGCAGTCCAAGGGACTCTCAAGAGTCTTCTCCAACACCACAGTTCAAAAGCATCAATTCTTCGGCGCTCAGCCTTCTTCAAAGTCCAACTCTCACATCCATACATGACCAATGGAAAAACCATAGCCTTGACTAGGCGGACCTTAGTCATACTTGGGTTTCTCTTACCTTGGGCGTGGGGTATCTCTTCACAGCTGTTCCAGCAAAGCGCAGCCACTGCTCTTTACCTTGGATGAGGAGTATCTCCTCACCACTGCCCCTTGTGACCTTGAACATGGAATAGCTCCTCTACGCCCTACTGTGCCCACGCAGCCACCTTGGACGTGGGGTTGCTCTTCCCAGCCGCCGCCCCTGACCTCGGATGTGAGGTAGCCCCTCTCGGCCATTCCTGTACCATTCCAGCCTGGCCACTGGCCCTGACCTTGGACGTGGGGTAACTCCTCTTGGCTGCAGCCCCTCAGGCATGAGGTCCTCCTGGCTTCTGCCCTGACCTCGGACGTGGGGTAGCTCCTCTCGGCCACGCTAAATGAGTTTACTTTTACTGAATTTGAATAGAATTAATAAATACTTCTTCCCAATAAGTATTTTAAAGCATCTTACCATGCTGTCATTTTTATCTTTTAAGTCAGAAACTCGATAAACAAAATGTCATCTCATCTGAGATTTTTTGATATATTTGAATTTCCAGTTTTGTTCTTCTGTAACCATTTGGCTTAATCTTCCTAAAAGAGTAAAACTAACAGTGGACACTGTAGTTCCTTTGAGATCTACCTTATATGAAAGGAAACCCCAATATGTAAGTTTGACTGATGAGCTGCAAAGAAGTGAAAAAAAAAAAAAGATGGTTACTGTTTTGTCCTTGGTTTGTTGTATAACTTTGAGAAGCCTAATTCATTTTTCAATGAAATTCTTTATGTTCAAAATAGAGATGATACAGGTCCAAAAAATTATTTAGCCTTCCATTTGTTATAACTGAACTGTGAGTGTCCCCTCAATGCAGGTTGGTATGATTCCTCTTCATCTCAGTTCCTAATGTTGAAGTATGAAAGAGCCAGTTTAGGGTAAAACATCTTTCCTCATACTTAGTCAAACCACATATGGACCCAATAGTCATAAAAGAATATAGTTAGAATGTAGAAAACAAGGAGTATCCCACTCTGATTTACCATAAATTTGAAATAATGGTTTTAAAGCTGTCTGAGTAACTTCAAATGTTTCAAACTCATTTAGAAGATTGCTAACCCTTTTTGTCACATCATCACATTGTCAAATGCCAAAATAAGTTTTCTAGGAATCAACAATGGGAAATCTGTTTCTTTTTGGTGACAAGAATTAAACAATCTGGGTAAAGACTCAAGTGAGACATCTTTTGAATAAATATGACAGATTTGGAAACCAAAATGCCACCCTCCATACTAATGATCTTATTTTAATAATCACAGGAGTGTTGCACTGTTGTAGAACTCTAGTACTTCAAATATGTCGCAGTCTGTTCTAAGTTAGAACAATGCACAGTATCAAAAAAAGTGGCTTATGCAAATTAGAAAACTAAAAAATAGCCCAACAAATTTTGTTGAATATGCAAATGTAAATGACAACTTGTTGATCTACCAAATATTCAGTGATGACTGTATTTCATCAAATCAAAGACACTGCCAATTGTAAGACAAATTATTACTTTAAGTACAACTAAGAAAGGAAAAAACAAACACTGTTAATTCATAGTGAGACCATTGTTTTAAGTATAAGTAAAAAAGAAAAACTGGTGCCAAGTGAATTATGACATAAGGCTTTCTAACTACATTGACTATAAAAGAGGCATCTCAGTTTCAGTTATGCTAAAATGTGAAAAACAGGCAACTTAGAATAAATGAAGTAAGAAGGTTTATTTCTTTCTTTGAGTTATATTGCATGAAAAAATGTGTTGAGAAAGCTTTTTTCTTCCCTTTCTAATCCCTTCTTGAGGCCTGGAATATTTTGAAACTTGAAAAACAAAAGGGGAATTTAATGGTATTCTTCAAGGTAGAGGGCTTCCCTGGTGGCTCAGTGGTAAAGAATCCGCCTGCCACAGCAGGAGACTCAGGTTTGATCTCCAGATTGGGAACCTCTCCTAGAGAAGGAAATGGCAACCAACTCCAGTATTCTTGCCTGGGAAATCCCATGGACAGGAGAGCCTAGCAGATGATAGTCCTTGGGGTTGCAAAGAGTTGGACATGACTGTGTAACTAACACTTACACGTTTTTGTTTTTGTTTTTAAGGTAGAAGAAGAGACAACAGAAACTCCCTTGGTGTCATCCTGAATGAAATCTGTTTGTAAACGCTGGCTGGTGTCAGGGACTCTTTTGCTACTGGTAGACTAGCAGGCCATTTGGGGAGGCAATATTTGTTAAAGTGCTTACTGCCAAGCAGACTGCTTGCTATTACACTAACTGGCCAACTGTTTAACACTTTAACTTTTAAGATTTACCATTTCAACTAATCAAGAGGAAAATAAAATGTGAGAAAACAACTAAGTAGGTTTATTCTAGCTGATATTCGATTATACTACTCAGCTGCCATAGCCACCTGGTAACCGATCAGAACTGAGTCCAAAACTGCCTTTGGATACTCTATACATCTCTCTCTAATCCAACACACTCCTACCAGTTTACTACTGTCAAGATCACTGTATTAATGTGGGTTCTGTTATACCCACTGACCTAACATCCTAACAGTTTAACATAATAAAAGTTGCGTGTTCATGCAGCAACTCAGAGCTGGCATTACTGGCCAGAAGTCCTGAATCTCTCCTCCAGAGACTCCCAAGAAACCTGCTATAGATCTTCAGCACTCTTTTAACTCATTTGGAAGATGGGGAATAGAATCATATGTGAGAGAATTCCACAGATAGAGCTTATTTATGTGGCCATATACAACTGGAAGGGAAGTATACTTGTGTTTCTGAGAGAAAAAAAGGAAATAAAGCAGTTTCTGCCACAATTAGTAGTGCTTCCAGGTGGCCGCATATATTTGTATTACTTGAACTCTCAACAGAATTCAAGACAGGGACCATACACTTCTTATAGCATCATTACTTGGCCTCTGTGACACCACACTTTACTAGCTCTCCTGTCTCAGGACTCAGAACTGCTCAGTCTTCTTTGCTGACTCTGTGCCCAATAACCAAACACTACTGTGACCCAGGACTCATTAGACACCTTTTTGTTATATTTTATACATCCTTCCTAGGTGATTTCATTCAGTCCTGTAGCTCCTAATTAAACACTTACACGTTTTTGTTTTTGTTTTTAAGGTGAAGAAGAGACAACAGAAACTCCCTTGGTGTCATCCTGAATGAAATCTGTTTGTAAACGCTGGCTGGTGTCAGGGACTCTTTTGCTACTGGTAGACTAGCAGGCCATTTGGGGAGGCAATATTTGTTAAAGTGCTTACTGCCAAGCAGACTGCTTGCTATTACACTAACTGGCCAACTGTTTAACACTTTAACTTTTAAGATTTACCATTTCAACTAATCAAGAGGAAAATAAAATGTGAGAAAACAACTAAGTAGGTTTATTCTAGCTGATATTCGATTATACTACTCAGCTGCCATAGCCACCTGGTAACCGATCAGAACTGAGTCCAAAACTGCCTTTGGATACTCTATACATCTCTCTCTAATCCAACACACTCCTACCAGTTTACTACTGTCAAGATCACTGTATTAATGTGGGTTCTGTTATACCCACTGACCTAACATCCTAACAGTTTAACATAATAAAAGTTGCGTGTTCATGCAGCAACTCAGAGCTGGCATTACTGGCCAGAAGTCCTGAATCTCTCCTCCAGAGACTCCCAAGAAACCTGCTATAGATCTTCAGCACTCTTTTAACTCATTTGGAAGATGGGGAATAGAATCATATGTGAGAGAATTCCACAGATAGAGCTTATTTATGTGGCCATATACAACTGGAAGGGAAGTATACTTGTGTTTCTGAGAGAAAAAAAGGAAATAAAGCAGTTTCTGCCACAATTAGTAGTGCTTCCAGGTGGCCGCATATATTTGTATTACTTGAACTCTCAACAGAATTCAAGACAGGGACCATACACTTCTTATAGCATCATTACTTGGCCTCTGTGACACCACACTTTACTAGCTCTCCTGTCTCAGGACTCAGAACTGCTCAGTCTTCTTTGCTGACTCTGTGCCCAATAACCAAACACTACTGTGACCCAGGACTCATTAGACACCTTTTTGTTATATTTTATACATCCTTCCTAGGTGATTTCATTCAGTCCTGTAGCTCCTAATTCACATACAAATGACTCACAAAATTTATTTCTGGTCCTGAGTAATCACCTTGTGTGGATATTATGTTCTAGGTTAAATAATTCAGAAATTCATGTGCGTGTGCATGTGTGTATGTGTGTCACGAAAGAAAGAGTTACTTTTACCTGTAACTTATCAAAAAGACTCCATCATCCACCATTAAATTAATAAATATAAAGATTTATATAGAAGATTTAGATTAGATTTTAAAGATTAGATTACACTTAAAATAAGATTTTAAAGAGTTAGAAAATTTGGACTATAAGAGCAACATTGGAAAATATCAGAAGAACACAGAGAAGGAGCTAAGAATAGCCAAGTAACTTAGAGGTATGATATTATTTAATGAGTACTATTAAAGACATAATTAAATATTTAATATGCTATTAATATATATATTAACAAAGATTCCATTTAGGGTGTCACCCTAGTGAAGGCTGGAGGGCACACTGTAGCAGTCTTGGCAGGTCAGCTAGAGTGCCAGGCACTTTTTAACCTGCTGGCTTTGCACTTGCAGAGTAATTTACAGCAGAACTGGAACTGGAGTAAGTAAATTTGTGCACGTGCCCTTTAAAAGTAGACTCTCCTTTTGCTATAGCCTTCTAGTTCTCTTGGTCATTAACCCTGCTAGTTTTCAAAACCAGTTATGATGTTCACTTCCTGGTGCTAGATTCCAGGACAGGGGTGCCTAAGATGGGGCTTGAACCCTTGGGTCCTTAGGGAGGACTTCTGAGTTTCTGATATGCTCTGCCTCTTTTGGATCTCCTGCTGAGGTGTGTGTGCTGACTAGATCATTTCTCTTCCCCTCTTACCCACCTCGGTACGGTACTTTTCTTTATATTCTTAGTTGTGCGAGAGCTCTTTTGCTAGTATTCAGGTTGTTCTGAGAGAGGGAGTTGTTCTCTGTGTCATTGCAGTTTTGGTGTGTCATGGCAGGAGGTGAGCTCAGGGTCTTCTACTCTGCCCTCTTGATCCCTCTTGCCCTGTAACTGCGTGCTGTGTGCTCCTTGGCTCATGGCTCCTCCCCCACTTCACAGCCACTGTTATTGTGTATTTCTCTCTTGCTTTGCCTCCCTTAGTTTCTGTCACGTGATTCTTTTCTCCACTGGGTCAAATCTTCCTTTGCCTCTTATAAGGACACTTGTGGTTGCATTTAGATAATCCAGGATAATGTCTTCTCATCTCAAAATCTTTAATGACAACTGCACAGTCTCTTTTGCATTATGAGCTAACGTTCATAGGTTCCAGAGATTAGAACCTGGATATCTTCAGGGGCCAATTAGACGAATATGCTTTTTCTATTTCCTTCTGTTTCTACCTTTGTATAAGAATGTTTCTCTGCTTAACTTAACCATACTTCTGGAACAGCTATGTCAAGCTCTTCAATACCCTAAACCCTAAACCTGGCTTTGGTTAGTGCACAAATATGTGCAAGGCAGCAAGCCAAGTGAAGGGAAAAGCTTTGTCAGCTAACCAAGACTGTCTGGTGTTCTGGCTATCAGGGAAAACATGAACTATTAACAAAGGATATCCCATAATCTACTTTCTATTTTCCAGACTTATTTTTCACTCTTATGGGTGGTTTATTCATGATGCCCTAAAGTTACTTTTTAATTATCAGTCTAAGTTATTTAGGGGGTCTTGTTATTCTAGTCAAATTAAAATCCTATTCTGGACACAAGATTCAGGTCTTGTGTCCCAGAATTTAAGCTGCTTCTGGTAAAGAATTTTAAAATATGGGATTTTTAGTACAATTTGAAACAGACTTTTCAAAAAAATAGAAATGCAATAGTAACAGTAAATAACACCATAATCACATGAGGGAAAAATAGATTTATGCTTCTCAAACCTTTTCTCTTTGTATTCATTCAATATAGTTTCTATTATATCAGTTCAGTTCAGTTCAGTTGCTCAGTCGTGTCCAACTCTTCGCAACTTCATGAATTGCAGCACACCAGGCCTCTCTGTCCATCACCATCTCCCAGAGTTCATTCAGACTCACGTCCATCGAGTTGGTGATGCCATCCAGCCATCTCACCCTCTGTCGTCCCCTTCTCCTACTGCCATCAATCCTTCTCAGCATCAGAGTCTTTTCCAATGAGTCAACTCTTGGCATCAGGTGGCCAAAGTACTGGAGTTTCAGCTTTAGCATCATTCCTTCCAAAGAAATCCCAGGGATGATCTCCTTTAGAATGGACTGCTTGGATCTCCTTGCAGTCCAAGGGATTCTCAAGAATCTTCTCCAACACCACAGTTCAAAAGCATCAATTCTTCGGTGCTCAGCCTTCTTCACAGTCCAACTCTCAAATCTATACATGACCACAGGAAAACCCATAGCCTTGACTAGACGGACCTTAGTCGGCAAAGTAATGTCTCTGCTTTTGAATATGCTATCTAGGTTGGTCATAACTTTTCTTCCAAGGAGTAAGCATCTTTTAATTTCATGGCTGCAGTCACCATCTGCAGTGATTTTGGAGCCCCCCAAAATAAAGTCTGACACTGCACTGTTTCCACTGTTTCTCCATCTATTTCCCATGTAGTGATGAGACCGGATGCCATGATCTTCGTTTTCTGAATGTTGAGCTTTAAACCAACTTTTTCACTTTCCTCTTTCACTTTCATCAAGAGGCTCTTTAGTTCTTCTTCACTTTCTGCCATAAGAGTGGTATCATCTGCATATCTGAGGTTATTGATATTTCTCCCGGCAATCTTGATTCCAGCTTGTGCTTCTTCTAGTCCAGTGTTTCTCATGACGTACTCTGCATAGAAGTTAAATAAACAGGGTGACAATATACAGCCTTGACGTACTCCTTTTCCTATTTGGAACCAGTCTGTTGTTCCATGTCCAGTTCTAACTGTTGCTTCCTGACCTGATTATGGATATTTCTCCCGGCAATCTTGATTCCAACTTGTGTTTCTTCCAGCCCAGCGTTTCTCATGATGTACTCTGCATAGAAGTTAAATAAGCAGGGTGACAATATACAGCCTTGACGTACTCCTTTTCCTATTTGGAAGCAGTCTGTTGTTCCATGCCCAGTTCTAACTGTTGCTTCCTGGCCTGCATACAGATTTCTCAAGAGGCAGGTCAGGTGGTCTCTTTCAGAATTTTTCAGAATTTATTATGATCTGCACTGTCAAAGGCTTTGGCATAGTATCATGCCCTAAATCAATTCTGTTCCTTACTTTATTTTTTCATTGAACATGTGGCTTTTGAGATCTGTCCATGATGCTGTATGTACATCTAATTCCTTCCTACCTCCTTTCTTTTGTACGTGTGGGGCACAGTTTTCTCGTCTGTTCCTGTTTTTTGAAATTTCTGTTTGTTTGGCTGTGCTGGGTCTTTGTTGCAGTGCAGACTTTCTCTAGTTGCCACACATGTTTAGTTGCTCTATGACATGTGAAATCTTAGTTCCCTGACTGGGAAGTTCCATCTGTTTCCATTTTGACAGACACCTTCATGATCTCCCACTCCTAGAAGCTCCAACACTGTACTCAGCCCATGAGTACATCATCTCTTGGGGATCTTTAGGAGAATTTTTCTGGGAAATAGATTCAGGAGTAGAAAAGCTGTGTCTGAAGGTGTACGATTCTCTGTTTCACAAAATCCTGCCAGACTATTATCCAAAAGGTCATACAAGCCATGGTCCTACCAGCACCTCATAGGGTTCTTATTTTTCCACAACCCAGCCAATGAAAGATTTCATCAAAGTTCAGGATTTTTACGATCTGGTGGGTAAAGATAGTATCTCATGGTTTTCTTTAATTATTATTCTTTTCATTTAAAAATTACTGAAATATAATTTATGTCCAATATTGTATAAGTGTCCAGTATAGTGATATGGAATTTTAAAGGCTATACTACATTCGTGTGTGTGTATGAATGTACGTGTGTGCCTTGTCATGTCCAACTCTTTGTGACCCCATGGACTGTAGCCCACCAGGCTCCTCTGTCCATGGGATTTCCCAGGCACAAATACTGGAGCAGATTGTCATTTTCTACTCCAGAGGCTCTTCCTACCCAGGGATTGAACCTGCATCTCTAGTGTGCCCTGCATTGGCACATGGATTCTTTACCACTGCCCCACCTGGGAAGCTCCACATTATATATTCATAGTCATTACAAAATGTTGGCTGTGTTCCCTGGGTTGTACAATGTACCACTGTAGCACATTTTACAGCTAATAGTTTGTCTCTCTTAATGCCCTACCTCTATATTTCTCTTCCCCTTTTTTTTCCCCCATTGGTAATTGCTAGTTTGCTCTCTGTATTGGTGAGTTGTCAGGGTTGTTTTAATCTACATTTCTCTGTTGCTGGTGAATGGTGAGTTTCTTTTTCATAAATTGCATATCACTATCCTTTGTCTATTATCTTATCTGGTGTCCTGACTTTTCCCTCTCTCATTTGTAGGAGTTCCATCCCTACATTTAAAGTGCTATAATCTACCTGATTCTTTTCTAATCACATCAGAATTGGACTCCAAAAAAAAAAAAGAAAGAAAGAAAGAAAAGAAAAGAAAAGAAAAGGACTCCAAACAATTTATCTACGTCTAAGTACACTGACACAGAAAGTTACATATTGGTTACCCTAATATGGCCTGTCAATTTCAAAACTGGAAGAGAAGATGAAGAGGTTGCAAGATGGGAGAATCTCTGAGCTGCAAATACCAGTCAGGATGCTTTCATTTGCAAGCAAGAGAAGCTTGAGCACGTGTGTGGTGTGTGTTCTCAGTCGCTCAGTCATGTCTGACGCTTTGCGACCTTATGGACTGTAGCCCATCAGGCTCCTCTGTCCAGGCAAGCCTATTGGAGTGGATAGCCATTTCCTCTTCCAAGAAATCTTCCCCACCCAAGGACTGAACTGGTGTCTCCTGCATCTCCTGCATTTGCAAGAGGATTCTTTACCACTGAGCCACCTAGGAAGCCCAGTTCTAACTAATGTAAGTATAAAGAAGGACAGTATTGGCTCACAAAAGTTCAGGGATATCAGGCTTCAGGCAGAATGGACACAGAGGTTTAAAGAGGTTATCTTTTCAACTCTTGCTGTCTTTACCTTGATGTGGGGCAGGGTTCCTCTTGAGAGTAACAGAGACCACCTCTGGGATCTCCAGGCTAATGGGTGCTCAAGATCTCCATGTCAAAGGCAATGTTTTGGTGTAACCGACGGAGGTATCTGTATTCAAGATTACTCAGAGTCTAAATGCATATGCAAAATTAATATTTGACTGTAATGAGTCAAAATTTGACTTTATTTTGGTAACTTTAATAGGTCATCAAGTCCTTTCTACTAGTCTTTCAGTTCAGTTCAGTCACTCAGTCGTGTCTGACTCTTTGTGACCCCATGAATCACAGCACACCAGGCCTCCCGGTCCATCACCAGCTCCCACAGTTCACCCAAACTCACGTGCATCGAGTCTATGATGCCATCCAGCCATCTCATCCTCTGTCATCTCCTTTTCCTCCTGCCCCTAATCCCTCCCAACATCAGGATCTTTTCCAATGAGTCAATTCTTCGCATGAGGTGGCCAAAGTATTTAGTAAGTGACAAATTTAGAAACTGAATTCTTCCGTATGTTTTAAAAATTAAATTATAAATCTTATCATCTATTTATAAACCTAGCAAATTTTAAGTCACTTTCAAATGCATTTTTATAATCTAATAAAATTCTCCTTACGTTCAGTTTTTTTTATAAGTCCTTCAAAGTCTGTTTAACAAACTAACCTTCCCAAGTAGTTAGATGTTCTGATAAATCAAATACATTAAAACTTTACACGTGGAGAATCACAAATTCGCTTAAATGTTCTCCTACTGTTTACAACCGTACTCAACTCTTATTCCTTTCACCTAAAAGAATTCAGTTCAGTTCAGTTCAGTTCAATTGCTCAGTCGTGTCCGACTCTTTGTGACTCCATGAATTGCAGCACACCAGGCCTCCCTGTACATCACCAGCTCCCGGAGTTCACTCAGACTCACGTCCATCGAGTCAGCGATGCCATCCAGCCATCTCATCCTCAGTCATCCCCTTCTCCTCCCGCCCCCAATCAGAGTCTTTTCCAGTGAGTTAACTCTTCCCATGAGGTGGCCAAAGTACTGGAGTTTCAGCTTTAGCATCATTCCTTCCAAAGAAATCCCAGGGCTAATCTCCTTCAGAATGGACTGGTTGGATCTCCTTGCAGTCCAAGGGACTCTCAAGAGTCTTCTCCAACACCACAGTTCAAAAGCATCAATTCTTCAGTGCTCAGCTTTCTTCACAGTCCAACTCTCACATCCATACATGACCACAGGAAAAACCATAGCCTTGACTAGATGGACTTTTGTTCACAAAATAATGTCTCTGCTTTTAAATATGCTGTCTAGATTGGTCATAACTTTTCTTCCAAAGAGTAAACGTCTTTTAATTTCATGGCTGCAGTCACCATCTGCAGTGATTTTGGAGTCCCCCAGAATAAAGTCTGACACTGTTTCCCCATCTATTTACCATGAAGTGATGGGACAAAATGCCATGATTTTAGTTTTCTGAATGTTGAGCTTTAAGCCAACTTTTTAAAAAAGCTCAAGTCTAAATCAATTACCAAATGCGCTGTTTCACTGGAATGACTGGCTCCTCTAAGTGCGCAAATGCTTTTGAACATTACCAGTGCTTAAAATATCCAGTGTGCTCGGTTGTTTTTATTTACATATTTGGTGAGGTTACAACCAGATGTCTTGGTCAGGACATAAGATCTGGAGTAACATGCCTGGAGAGTATTTTTCACAAATAGGGACAAACAGAGCCCTCTTTCAGGACCATTGAGCCAAGTGGGACTTAGAGTCCGTGCTGGTGAAATGGGGTGGCCTTGCAGCCCTTCTCAAATTACTGTACACATTATTTAATTCTGAAATTAAATTTGAGACTATAAGTTCCTTGATCAGATGCTTTCAATGTTGGATTGGATTCAACTATTAACTTTTATTCTATTCTAAATTTTTTCATATTCTTTTTATCTACACCAAAAAACCAAAACCTCTTAATACTCTTGTGAAATTGTTTTTGATAGTTGCTAAGTCATATATGACCCTTTTGTTACCCTGTGGACTGTAGCCTACCAGCCTCCTCCGTCCATGGGATTTCCCAGGCAAGAATATGTGAGTAGGTTGCCATTTCCTACTCTAGGGAATCTTCCTGACCCAGGGATTGAACCTGAGTCTCTTGCATCTCCTGCATAGACAGATAGGTTCTTTACTACTGAGCCTCCAGGGAAGCCCAATTTTATGACTACATCTGACTTTATTCTGTAGCCATCTTAAGAATTGGTCAGGCTCTGCTGTCACAAATCCATATTCATACTAATGACACATTACAGCAGAAAATCCTCTTTCCAGGAGTAAACTACAATTTCAAGAAAAAAATCCACTTGGTATCGTGTGCTCATTTTTGGAATAATTGTGTATCCTGAACTATGAAATATTTGGAGTGACCTATCCTGAAAAAGAAGTTTTCTCTTCTTCATGGTGACATTAGGAAAAAGCATGTATAAAATGTTATTTTTAAAAATGTATTAAAAGCATGTTTAATTGTATTTTTATTTATAAAAACACTTTAAGTAATATATTTATAATTAACATCTACATATTAAATTATGAGTATATATCTTATAGGTATTATCTGGTACCTAAAATCATGATATAAAAAGACATATGTATAGAGAATGGCAAACCACTTCAGTATTCTTGCCTTGAGAAACCCATGAACAGCATGAAAAGGCAAAATGATAGGGTACTGAAAGAGGAACTCCCCGGGTCAGTAGGTTCTCAATATGCTACTGGAGATCAGTGGAGAAATAATTCCAGAAAGAATGAAGGGATGGAGCCAAAGCAAAAACAATACCCAGTTGTGCATGTGACTGGGGATAGAAGCAAGATCCGATGCTGTAAAGAGCAATATTGCATAGCAACCTGGAATGTAAGGTCCATGAATCAAGGCAAATTGGAACTGGTCAAACAAGAGATGGCAAGGGTGAACGTCGACATTCTAGGAATCAGCGAAGTAAAATGGACCGGAATGGGTGAATTTAACTC
>SJYC01085195.1:0-11836 GCA_006408675.1 Madoqua kirkii
GCATCTGGTCCCATCACTTCATGGCAAATAGATGGGGAAACAGTGAAAAGAGTGTCAGACTTTATTTTTAGGGGCTCCAAAATCACTGCAGATGGTGACTGCAGCCATGAAATTAAAAGACACTTACTCCTTGGAAGAAAAGTTATGACCAACCTCGATAGCATATTAAAAAGCAGAGATATTACTTTGCCGACTAAGGTCCGTCTAGTCAAGGCTATGATTTTTCCTGTGGTCATGTATGAATGTGAGAGTTGGACTGTGAAGAAAGCTGAGTGCCGTAGAATTGATGCTTTTGAACTGTGGTGTTGGAGAAGACTCTTGAGAGTCCCTTGGACTGCAAGGAGATCCAATCAGTCCATTCTAAAGGAGATGAGCCCTGGGATTTCTTTGGCAAGAATGATGCTAACGCTGAAACCCCAGTAGTTTGGCCACCTCATGGAAGAGTTGACTCATTGGAAAAGACTTTGATGCTGGAAGGGATTGAGGGCAGGAGGAGAAGGGGACAACAGAGGATGAGATGGCTGGATGGCATCATGGACTCAATGGACGTGAGTCTGAGTGAACTCCAGGAGTTGGTGATGGACAGGGAGGCCTGGTGTACTGCAATTCTTGGGGTCGCAAAGAGTCGGACATGACTGAGTGACTGAACTGAACTGAACTGAACCATACTGTCTTGATGACTGTAGCTTTGTATTACAGTCTGAAATCAGGAAGTTTGATTCCTCCAGCTCCATTCTTCTTTCTCAATACTGCTTTGGCTATTTGGGATCTTTTGTGTTTTCATATAAACTGTAAAATTGTTTGTTCTATTTCTGTGAAAAATGCCATTGGTAATTTGATAGGGATCACATTGAATCTGTAGATTGCATTTGGTAATGTAGTCATTTTCACAATATTGAATCTTCCTACCCTGGAACATGGAGTATGTCTCCATTTGTTTATGTTGCTTTGATTTCTTTCATCAGTGTCTTATAGTTCTCTGTATACAACTGTTTTGTCACCTTAGGTAGGCTTATCCCTAGATATTTTATTCTTTTTGTTGCAGTGATGAATGTGATTGGTTAATTTTTACTTTTGATTTTTCATTATTAGTTATAGGAGTGCAAGTGATTTCTGTGTATTGACCGTGTATTCTATGATTTTGCCAGTGCTAAATTCACAGCTCTAGTAATTTTCTGATAGTTTCTTTTGGGTTTCTATGTATAGTTCATATCATCTGCAAACAGTGAGGTTTCACTTCTCCTTTTCTGATATGGATTTCTTTTATTTCTTTTTCTTCACTAATTGCCATAGCTAGGACTTCCAAAACTATGTTGAGTAATAGTGGTGAGAGTGGACACACTTGTTTTGTTCCTGATCTTAATGGGAATGCTTTTAGTTTTTCACCACTGAGAATAATGTTTGTTGTGAGTTTGTCATATACGGCCTTTACTGTGTTGAGGTAGGTTCCCTCTAAGCCAAGTTTTTAAAGCGTTTTTATCATAACTGGATGCTGAATTTTGTCAAAGTCTCTTTCTGCACCTATTGAGATTATCATATAGCTTTTATCTTTCAGTTTGTTAATATGGTGTGTCACATGGATTGATTTGTATGTATTGAGGAATCCTTGCATCCCTGGAATAAACCCAACTTGATCATGATCCATGAGCTTTTTATGTGTTGTTGAATTCTGTCTCATACAATTTTGTTGAAGGTTTTTGAGTTTGTGATCACCAGTTATATTGGCTTGTAATTTTCTTTTTTTGTGTTCTCCATGTCTGGTTTTGGTATCAAGGTGATTTTGGCCTTGTAGAATGAGTCTGGAAGTGTTCCTTCCTCTACATTTTTTGAGGAAGAGTTTCAGGAAAACAGACATTATTTCTTGTCTAAATATTTGATAGAATTCCCCTGTGAAACCTCCTAGCCCTGAGCTTTGTTTTGGTGGAGATTTTTGATCACAGTTTTAATTTCAGTGTTTGTAATTGGCTTATTCATAATTTCTATTCCTTCCTGATTCAGTCTTGGGAGGTTGAACTTTTTAAAGAATATGTCCATTTTTTCTAGGCTGTCCATTTTATTAGCATACATTTGTTCATAATATTCTCTTGTGATCCTTTGTATTTCCATGTTGTCTGTTGTAACCTCTCCTTTTTCACTTCTAACTTTGTTGATTTGATTTTCTTCCCCTTTTTTCTTGGTGAGTCTGGCTAGTCAAATAAACTGTGGAAAATTCTGAAAGAGATGGGAATATCAGACCACCTAACCTGCCTTTTGAAAAATCTGTATGCAGGTCAGGAAGCAACAGTTAGAACTGGACATGGAACAACAGACTGGTTCCAAATAAGAAAAAGAATACGTCAAGACTGTATATTGTCACCCTGCTTATTTAACTTCTATGCAGAGTACATCATAAGAAATGCTGGACTGGAAGAAACACAAGCTGGAATCAAGATTGCTGGGAGAAATATCAATAACCTCAGATATGCAGATGATACCACCCTTATTGCAGAAAGGGAAGAGGAGCTAAAAAGCCTCTTGATGAAAGTGAAAGAGGAGAGCAAAAAAAGCTGGCTTAAAGCTTAACATTCAGAAAACGAAGATCATGGCATCTGGTCCCATCACTTCATGGGAAATAGATGGGGAAACAGTGAAAGTGTCAGACTTTATTTTTTGGGGCTCCAAAATTACTGCGGATAGTGACTGCAACCATGAAATTAAAAGACGCTTACTCCTTGGAAGAAAAGTTATGACCAACCTAGATAGTATATTCAAAAACAGAGACATTATTTTGTCGACTAAGGTCCGTCTAGTCAAGGCTATGGTTTTTCCAGTGGTCATGTATGCATGTGAGAGTTGGACTGTGAAGAAGGCTGAGTGCAGAATTGATGCTTTTGAACTGTGGTGCTGGAGGAGACTCTTGAGAATCCCTTGGACTGCAAGGAGATCCAACCAGTCCATTCTGAAGGAGATCAACCCTGGGATTTCTTTGGAAGGAATGATGCTGAAGCTGAAGCTCCAGTACTTTGGCCACCTCATGAGAAAAGTTGACTCATTGGAAAGGACTCTGATGCTGGGAGGGATTGGGGGCAGGAGGAGAAGGGTACGACAGAGGATGAGATAGCTGAATGGCATCACTGACTCGATGGACATGAGTCTGAGTGAACTCCGAGAGATGGTAATGAACAGAGGGGCCTGGCGTACTGCGATTCATGGGGTCGCAAAGAGTCAGACACGACTGAGCAACTGAACTGAACTGAAAGGATACAAAGTTAACGTACAGATATCAGTTGCTCTTTTTTACATAATAAGAATGAATCATCCAAACAGTGACAGGGACAAAGTGAAGGGACAAAACAGATGATTAAATAGCTAAGCCCACTAGGAAATTATAAATCAAAAAAACAGAGACCTCTGTAAGTTAATGATTACTCAAGAAAGCAGACTTGCTTAACAACAAAACCAAGCAGGGTTGCGTAGCAACATAACCATGCAACTGAAATGTAAGACATATCTCCAAACAATAAAACACTGGTGGTATGAGACCCACCTACTGCCCAGTGAGCGATCTTTAGGACATGCTCTTTGCACACATAAAAAAACAATAATATGTGGACTGACCTAGTTTGACTCAGTTCAGTTCAGTTGATCAGTTGTGTCTGACTCTTCCTGACCCCATGAATTGCAGCACGCCAGGCCTCCCTGTCCATCACCATCTCCCGGAGTTCACTTAGACTCATGTTCATCAAGTCAGTGATGCCATCTAGCCATCTCATCCTCTGTCATCCCCTTCTCCTCCTGCCTCCAATCCCTTCCAGCATCAGAGTCTTTTCCAATGAGTCAACTCTTCGCATGAGGTGGCCAAAGTACTGGAGTTTCAGCTTTAGCATCATTACTTTCAAAGAAATCCTAGGGCTCACCTCCTTTAGAATGGACTGGTTGGATCTCCTTGCAATCTAACCAGCATCAGAGTCTTTTCCAATGAGTCAACTCTTCGCATGAGGTGGCCAAAGTACTGGAGTTTCAGCTTTAGCATCATTACTTTCAAAGAAATCCTAGGGCTCACCTCCTTTAGAATGGACTGGTTGGATCTCCTTGCAATCTAAGGGACTCTCAAGAGTCTTCAACACCACAGTTCAAAAGCATCAATTCTTCAGTGCTCAACCTTCTTCACAGTCCAATTCTCACATTCATACATTACCACAGGAAAAACAATAGCCTTGACTAGATGGACCTTAGTTGGCAAAGTAATGTCTCTGCTTTTGAATATACTATCTAGGTTCTTCATAACTTTTTTTCCAAGGAGTAAGCGTCTTCTAATTTCATGACTGCAGTCACCATCTGCAGTGATTTTGGCGCCCCCCAAAAGAAAGTCTGACACTGTTTGCACTGTTTCCCCATCTATTTCCCATAATATGATGGGACCAGATGCCATGATCTTTGTTTTCTGAATGTTGAGCTTTAAACCAACTTTTTCACTTTCCTCTTTCACTTTCATCAAGAGGCTCTTTAGTTCTTCTTCACTTTCTGCCATAAGGGTGGTATCATCTGCATATCTGAGGTTATTGATATTTCTCCTGGCAATCTTGATTCCAGCTTGTGCTTCTTCTAGTCCAGCATTTCTCATGATGTACTCTGCATATAAGTTAAATAAGCAGGGTGACAGTATACAGCCTTGACATACTCCTTTTCCTATTTGGAACCAGTCTGTTGTTCCATGTCCAGTTCTAACTGTTGCTTCCTGACCTGCATACAGGTTTCTCAAAAGGCAGGTTGGCTATGTAGGGAGAAACCTCGTTTGCCCAACCTGGAAGAGGAGTTCATGATGGAAACATGATATCTACTCAAGAAAGACAAAGAAATTCTCCCCCTGCCCATCTCTCCTTTGATTATAAAACTGTTGCCCGCTAAGTTTTCAGGTGTGAGATTTCTTGCCCATCTACTCAGCTATGTCCAACTCTGCCACCCCATGGATTGTAGCCCACCAGGGTCCTCTGTCCATGGAATTCTCCAGGCAAGAATACTGGAGTGAGTAGTCATTCCCTTCTCCTAGGGAGCTTCCCAACTCAGGAATCAAACCTGCATCTCCCACATTGCTGCCAGATTCTTTACCACCTGAACCACCAGGAAGCCCCTTGTAAATCTCAGCTCAGTTCAGTTGCTCAGTAGTATCTGACTCTTTGCAACCTCATGGACTGTAACCCACCAGGCTTCCCTATCCATTACCAACTCCTGGAGCTTGCTCAAATTCACATCTATCAAGTCAGTGATGCCAATAGGGAGCTTCCCAACTCAGGAATCAAACCTGCATCTCCCACATTGCTGCCAGATTCTTTACCACCTGAACCACCAGGAAGCCCCTTGTAAATCTCAGCTCAGTTCAGTTGCTCAGTAGTATCTGACTCTTTGCAACCTCATGGACTGTAACCCACCAGGCTTCCCTATCCATTACCAACTCCTGGAGCTTGCTCAAATTCACATCTATCAAGTCAGTGATGCCATCCAACCATGTCCTTCTCTGTCATCCCCTTGTCCTCCTGCCTTCAATCTTTCTCAGCATCAGGGTCTTTGTCAATGAGTCAGTTCTTTGCATCAGTGGACAAAGTATAGCAGTTTCAGCTTCAGCTTCAGTCCTTCAAATGAATATTCAGGACTGATTTCCAGACCTGCATACAGATGTCTCATGAGGCAGGTCAGTACTAGAATAATTGATAGAGTATTTTTTCAACTAAACTGAAAAAACAGAAGCACTAGGAAGCAAAAGGATGGAAAATACAGAAAAGAACACAGAAAGATATATGGAATAATTTTAAGTCTAACCTATATGTTTAAATGAAGCTTCAGGAAGGGAGATAAATGGAATTAATATTTGAAAGATAATTGTCAAGTATTATCCAAAACTGATAAATGGATTATAAAATGTCTGTAAAACTGTCCATCTGAAGCAGAATAAACACACACACACACACAAAATCACCGGGCTTCCATCATAGCTCAGTCGGTAAAGAATCTGCCTGCAATTCAGGAGACCCGGGTTCAATTCCTGGATCGGGAAGATCCCCTGGAGAAGGAAATGGCAACCCACTCCAGTATTCTTGCTTGGAAAATCCCATGGGCAGAGGAGCCTGGCAGTCCCCAGTCCATGGGGTTGCAAGAGTCGGATACAACTTAGCAACTAAACTACCAACTACGAGCACCATACAAAATCACAATTAGGTTCATTATAGAAAAGAAGTGTCTACAAACAAAAAACAAAGAGAAAAAAATCTTCACATAAGAGGAAAAACATAGATCTCTTTTGGGGTCTTCTAGGTCTCCAGGTATCAGTGTAAACTTGGGCCCTGTGACAACAGCTTTTCCCAACAAAATAACCATCCATCTGCCTGGGGAAAGACAGCGAGCTACTACCACAGTCACTTGCTTTAATGTTATAGGACTCTCACTATCTCCATGAGACCTCGTTTCAGTCAGGGGGTCAGTTATAATACTTGGCTAAGACCAAGAAACAAGCAAGGGTCTGTGATTTTTTTTTTTTTTTTGAGTGCTTCTTCTCAGCCTTATCCATCTTCAACTTCACTGACTGTATATTGAGAAATGCCCTTGTTGACTGGCCATCTATCTTGCCCCTAGGAATATATTATTCTATAAACCATCTCCACAGCTCCCTGTGGATCAGGTCCTGGCTGCTATTCTGACCTGGCCACCTTTTGTAACTGTCCATATATTGCTTCTAGCAGTTAAATGCTGTCACGTGGGCCTCACTGATTTTAAGACCTTAGTTCTTGGGTGTCTGGGAGCCTAGTTTTGCAACAGCATCTGTTAGCATTAGCCTTGCCCTACAGAGGATGGCTACCACTTCACCAGCACAATCCTTGTGTGTCTGTTAGTTGCTCAGTCATGTCCAACTCTTTGTGACCCTGTAGACTGTAACCCACCAGACTCCTCTGTCCATGAGATTCTCCAGGCAAGAATGCTGGAGTGGGTTGCCATTCCCTTCTCTAGGGGATCTTCCCAATATAGGGATTGAACCCTAGTCTCCTGCATTGCAGGCAGATTCTTTACCATCTGAGCTACCAGGGAAGCATGTTACCACTTTGCCATATGAGAGACTTCTGGGCTCTCTCATAGAATATAGACAGGGTGGTGGATTTTCCAGTCTTAAGTAGTACCTCCTCACTTTCAATTCTCTCACTTGTCCAAGACTTTTAATCCTTTCTGTCATCTGCTGTGGCACTGTATTTCTACTTAACCTGGAGGACACCATGATTTTTTCCAAAAACCATTCTCACTGCATATTAACACAATCTCCTGGGACTCTAGCCAGGGTGATAAATATTTCATCACGTGAGAGTACTCTTATACCAATAAACTCTCCCATCAGTTCAGTTCAGTTCAGTCGCTCAGTCATGTCCGACTCTTTGCAACCCCATGAATCCGCAGCATGCCAGGCCTCCCTGTCTATCACCAACTCCCGGAGTTCACTCAGAGTCACATCCATTGAGTCCGTGATGCCATCCAGCCATCTCATCCTCTGTCGCCCCCTTCTCCTCCTGCCCCCAATCCCTCCCATAATCAGTCTTTTCCAATGAGTCAACTCCTTTTATAGTCAACCTTATATTCCACGCCCCTTGATCCAACACTTCAGGATCTAGTACCATATATTTACTCTACAGTGCATCTATTACCCAAAATCTAGTACCACTCTTCCTTTCTCCTACTAATATATGTTGATTTGTCCTGACTTTCTCTGAAGCTCATCCAGTGTGTAGTGCTCAGAACATCCCTTATTATGCCTAACACATCAGTTATAACTTAATCCTGGCTATAGCTAAGAGGGAAAGTAAAGTTGGATACTGAAGGGATCTGAGTGTTGCTTTGTTGACCAGGGTCAATTACCCCTGGAAAGATGGTGACTCCTCTTGTCACCTTTTAATCTCTGAATTTAAACAGTCCATAATATCCTGGTAGGAGCCATAGCTTATAATTCAGAGAGACTCAAGCTGTGTTATAGAAGGATGCAAACTCTTTATGGCCCAGGATGTTCTTCCCAGAGTTGCAGACGGGAAGCACAGAGTGCCCCAGTGGGTCATTGGGAATGATGATTAATGGGGTCTCCCTGCTTCCACTGCTTTGGTTCTCAGACTCACATATTCTTATCAGGGAAACAACATATAGAGATGTCTTGACTCCTCTTGTATGTCCATCTGCCTTCCTTTTTTAAAGTCTAATCTTCCAGGCATTTTCCTTCTAGGTTCTGGGCCAGATGGGCAGGTTTATTAGCCAAAGACCTCAGGACACTGCCCCTTTCACACAAAGTGAATGACCCTATGTACTACTCACAGTCTCACAAATCAGAAGGTTTCTTTCCACTGTCTTTCAGGACTATCTTCCCTCTGCTCCCTTGAATGTGGATGAAATGCAGCCATTATTCTATTTTCAGCTGGCATCCATATATTGAACTGACTTATCCATTGACAAAGCTCAGGCCTTTTCCTTCAGTTAGTCTTAGAAAATTTTATAAAAAGATGTGATCTGAAGGAAGGGCACTGGAGTGACTATAATAAGTTTATTTATGTCGAGTGTTTGGGAACTGGACTACCTGCTTAAGCAGTGTGCTTGATCTCTGGCCTTTGACTTGATCCCAGATGTGCCATTTCCATGTTACAATAAAATGCTGCTGGACACACTCAACTTCATGACTTTGTAGACCTGATATCACCCAGGTCCTAATGGATATTTCTGGACACAAAGTCACTTGGCACTTCATGATCAAGCATTCTATCTTTACCAGGGCCAAGTAACATGCCAGGAGCTATTTTTTTTCAAAAGGCATTTAGTTTTTTTGTGTGGATGACATGGCTTTGCTCTAGAATCCCAGATATCAGCATTGTATATCTCCAACTGAGGTTTGCCATAAACACCACGCTGCCTGTGTTTAGAGCATTAATGTTTTCAACCTCATGGAGTCCATCAGATCACATGTCCCAGGCAACAGGACTGACTGGGTCATAGTCTAGACTACCGTGGATAGATTCCTGTACTGCTTCTCTCCTGGTCCTACTCAAAACTGGCGGCCTTCTCTGTCACTTTGCAAATGGTCCAAACAGTAGTTATATGTATGAAATATGTTTCCTCCAGAATGGAAAATGGTTTGCTGGACATTTTCTTCTTTGTTGTACATGGTGCAGGATGCAGCACTTTGTCTGTTACTTTGGAGAGGAAACTGATATGGTCTTGACCTTTTGATACCTAAAATCTTCACTGAAGCAGCACGTTCACTCATCTTTTGGAATATATATCTTTCCAAGGTGCTAGTATACTATCCACCCCTTGCTCATCCTATCAATCATTGTGATATCATCAATGTATTAGATCAGTGTTCTGTGAGCTATCAGGAAGATCCAGATCCTTTTGAAGCATTTTATGACAACTTTTTAAAGGAAACTATAAATAAACATTTTGTCAATTCCACATAAATGGATACCCTTGTGATCCTGCTTTATCACTCTACTTATTTAACTTATATGCAGAGTACATCAGGCAAAATGCCAGGCTGGATGAAGCACAAACTGGAATCAAGATTGCCAGGAGAAATATCAATAAATTCAGACACCACACTTATGGCAGAAAGTAAAGAGGAACTAAAGAACCCGCTGATGAAAGTGAAAGAGGAGAGTGAAGAAGCTGGCTTAAAACTAAACATTCAAAAAATGAAGATCATGGCATCTGGACCCATCACTTCAAGGCAAATAGATGAAGAAACAATGGAAACAATGACAAACTTTATTTTCTTGGGCTCCAAAATCACTGCAGATGGTGACTACAGTCATGAAATTTAAAGACTCTTGCTCTTT
Organism: Madoqua kirkii; assembly: GCA_006408675.1. Taxonomy (NCBI): domain Eukaryota; kingdom Metazoa; phylum Chordata; class Mammalia; order Artiodactyla; family Bovidae; genus Madoqua; species Madoqua kirkii. Next base: position 9,831 of record SJYC01085195.1, read on the forward strand.
GGAAAAGCTATAACCCACCTAGACAGCGTATTAAAAAGCAGAGACATTACTTTGCCAACAAAGATCCGTCTAGTCAAAACTACAGTTTTTCCAATAGTCATGTAAAGATGTGAGAGTTGGGCTATAAAGAAAGCTGAGCACCAAAGAACTGATGCTTTTGAACTGTGGTGTTGGAGATGACTCTTGAGAGTACCTTGGACTGTAAGGAGATCAAATCAGTCAGCCCTAAATATTCATTGGAAGGACTGATGTTGAAGCTGAAACTCCAATAATTTGGCCACCTGATGCAAAGAACTGACTCCTTGGAAAAGACCCTGATGCTGGGAAATACTGAAGGCAGGAGAAGGAGATGGCAGAGGATGAGATGGTTGGATGGCATCACTGACTCAATGGACATGAGTCTGAGCAAGCGCTGGGAGTTGATGATGGACAGGAAAGCCTGGCATGCCACAGTTCATGTGGTCGCAAAGAGTCAGACACGACTGAGCAACTAAACTGAACTGAACTGAATTTTTGATTCTGTATTCCAGTTAAAATAGAAAACAATGCATGTGCCAAATCAATGGATATAAACCATTGAAGCCTTATTAATCCCCTCTAGCATCTTATTACATCACATCCAGTAAAACAGCTACCATTGTGCTACTACCTGAAGGAGTTTGCAGAGTCCCCAGGGAGAAATGAAAAATATCTTAGTGGTTTTACACACTTAAGGAAAGAGGAATTAATTAAAGATACAAATAGAGAGGGCCAAGTGGCTGAAAGGTAGAAACTCACTCACTCTTTCATTCAGCATATGGAGGTAAGTGACATGGAAAAAATAAAGAAGGTAGGTGGACTAGAAATCAACAAAGTAGGTCTGCTCTATTATATATGTTGTCAATAAAGAAACTCACAACACTAAAGTAACATTCGAGTAGAAACCTGAAGGAAGTGGGGAAATGAATCTATGGACATGTGTAGAAAAATAAAACTGATGGAATGATTGACTATGTTTGAAGAAGAAGGCCCATGTGATTAAGCAGAATGAGCTAGCATAGAATGGAAAGAAATACGGTAAAGAGAGCAGGCTTGGGGGACAGAGGGCGAGGAATAGGGCAAGAATGGTAAACCACTGTAAGGTCTAAGTTTTTTGCTTTTGTTTTTTCTGGGTGAAGATAAGTCCATTTAAAGATTTTTACCAGAGGGATGCTGTGATGGATGCATTTATATTTTAACTTAATCCCTTCTATCTTGAAAATGCACCATAGGAGAGCAAGAGTGAAAGCAATGAGACCAGTTTGGCAAGTATAGCAAAAACAGAAAGTAATATTTTCTAAGGCTCTGGTAGAATCACCTTTGCATAGAAAGAGATTCTCATGTTCTGACAACTTGGAGGGGAAAAAATTAAACAAATGAAAACAGAATGTGGCTGGGGAGAAATATGAAGGAAATTTCACGATGCATTCTTTTCTCTATTAGGCAATGAAAATTTTAGAGTCTACCATGTTTCCTTTTCATTTTGACTATTAGGAAGTTCAGAGACAACTTTAATACTTAATGAACTCTTTCATTAATGTAGTCATTCACTCACTTCTGTGTTCAATCAATAACTATCTATTTCATGGCTAACATGCTTACACTGTGCAACAAGACAGAGTCCCAGGGTCTTGAAGGTCTTGACAAAGACAAATGTGTACAAACTGATGATTTTTTCAAATGATAGATATATTACATTTTTTGTCTAATTTCTTTAAATTATACTAATGAGTATCAAGGAACAAATTAAAATTTTAAAAGGATGAGATGTGTATAAGAGACAGAAACTAAACATTCAAAAAATGAAGATCATGGCATCTGGACCCATCACTTCAAGGCAAATAGATGAAGAAACAATGGAAACAATGACAAACTTTATTTTCTTGGGCTCCAAAATCACTGCAGATGGTGACTACAGTCATGAAATTTAAAGACTCTTGCTCTTTGGAAAAGCTATAACCCACCTAGACAGCGTATTAAAAAGCAGA
>SJYC01085197.1:0-19586 GCA_006408675.1 Madoqua kirkii
GGGGGGGGGGAATAGCTATTCAGATCCTCTATCCATTTTTAAAATTAGTTTTTTTTAAATGTTGAAGTTTATGAGTTCTTTGTATATTTTACATATTAACACCTTGTCAGATATGTCATTTGCAAATATTATCTTCTAATCAGTTGTCTGTATTTTAATGATAATTTTTTCTCTGTGAAAGCTATTTTTAGTTTGATGTAGTCAAGTATTTGCTTATTTTTGCTTTTGTATCTCTTGTCTGAGTGTACACATACAAAAAATAATTGATTAAAATCAATGTTAAAGATCACACTATCTTAATTTTCTTGTAGGAGTTTCATGGTTTCAAGTCTTACATTTAAGTATTTAACCCATTCTGAGTTTATTTTTGTGAATGGAGTGAGAAGATAGTCCAATACGATTTACTGATATTTTGGCTGTGCTGGGTCTTTACTGTGGAGCATGGGCTCCTGGTCACAGCACGCAGGCTTCTCAGTCGCGGAGCATGGGCTTCTGGGTTGTGGCGTGTGGGCTTAGTTGTCCCATGGCATGTGAAATCTTAGTTCCCCAACTAGGGACTGAACCTATGTCCTTTGTGTTGGTAGGTTCTTAACTATTGGGCCACTGTGGAAATCCCCAGTTTGAATCTTTTGCATATAGTTGTCCAGTTTTCCCAATGCCAATTAATGAACAGGCTGTCTTTTCCTAATTGTGTATTCTTGCTTACTTTGACATAGATCAATTGACTGTAAGTATATGGGTTTATTTCTGGACCCTTATTAAGTTATGTTGATCTGTGTTGGGTTTTTGTGCCAGTATCTGTTTTGATTACTGTAGCTTTGAGTATAGCCTGAAGTCAGGGAGCGTGTTACCTCTAGCCTTGTTCTCTTTCTCAAGTCTGTTTTGGCTATTTTCAGTCTTTTTTGTTTCCATACAAATTTTAGAATCATTGCTTTAGTTCTGTGATAAATGATATTGGTATTTTTATAGAGATCGCATTGAATCTGTAGATGGCCTTCACTTTAACAATATTAATTTTTCTATCCGTGAACCTAGTCTGTTTCTATTTGTTTATATCACCTTCAGTTTCTTTCATCAGTGTCAAATCATTTTCCAAGTACATGTTTTTACTTCCTTGATTAGATTACTCCTAGGTATTTTTATTATTTCTGATTTGATTTTTAATGGAATTGTCTTAATTATAATTTATGATAGTTTGTTAGTATATAAAAATATAACAGATTTCTATATTAATTGTATATTCTGAAACTGTACTGAATTCATGTTTAGTTCTAAATTTTTTTTGGATCATCTTTAAAATTTTGATAGATAGCATCACATCATCTGCAAACAGTGAGTATTTTATTAGATTGGTGCAAAAGTAATAGTCATTTTGGACTCTGAATTTTAAATCATTATAACTAGGCTAGACACATCTTTAGTAATCAAAATAATTATAATTATAATCAATATACTTTTGCCAATAAGAAATAAGTTGGTTTATTCCTTTTGCAAAAAAAAAAAAAAAAGTCTGCTTCATGATTTGATAAACTCTTGGGAAGCATTTTCTGCATCTCGCTGGTTGCGGAAGCATTTTCCCTACAAAAGCTTGTCCAGATGCTTGTGGTAGTCAGTTGGTGAGAGGTCAGGTGAATATGATGGATGAAGCAAAACTTCATAGCCCAATTCATTCAACTCTTGAAGCATTGGTTGTGCAGTGTGTGGCTGGGTGCTGTTGAAGAGAATTAAGCCCTTTCTGTTGGCCAATACCAGTTGCAGGCATTGCAGGCACTACAGTTCTAGGTGTGTTAATTGATTTTCTGGGCATTCCTTCTCAGATATAATGGTTTCAATGGGATTCAGAGCGCTGTAGTGGGTCAGACAGCAGCAGACCACCAAACAGTGACCATGACCTTTTGTGTGGCACAGCTTTGGCTTTGGGAAGTGCTTTGGAGCTTCTTCTCAGTCTAACCCCTGAGCTGTCATATAAAATCTGTTTTTTGTCATGCATCACAATCCAATACAGAAATGGTTTGTTGTTGCATAAAATAAGAGAAAACAATATTTTGAAACGATTTCTTTCTTTCTTTCTTTCTTTTTTTTTTTTTTTTTTTGATTTGCAGTTAGCTTATGAGGCACCTACTTATCGAGCTTTCTTACCTTTCCAGTTCAGTTCAGTTCAGTCTCTCTGTCATGTCCGACTCTTTGGGATCCCATGAACCACAGCACGTCAGGTCTCCCTGTCCATCACCAACTGCTGGAGTCCAACCAAACCCATGTCCATTGAGTCAGTGATGCAATCCAACCATCTCATCCTCTGTCATCCCCTCTCCTCCTGCCCTCAGTCTTTCCCAGCATCAGGGTCTTTTCAAATGAGTCAGCTTTTTGCATCAGGTGGCCAGAGTATTAGAGTTTTAGCTTCAACATCAGTCCTACCACCCAGGACTGATCTCTTTTAGGATGGACTGGTTAGATTTACCTTTCCAATTTGCTTCAAATGCCAAATGACCATAGAATGGTCGATGTTGAATTCTTGGGCAACTTCTCATCAGCTTCGATGATCCTCTCACATCTTACCAGGGCTTCCCTGGTAGCTCAGTTGGTAAAGAGTCTGCCTGCAATATGGGAGACTTGGGTTTGATCCCTGGGTTGGGAAGATCTCCTGGAGAAGGGAACAGCTACCCATGCCAGTATTCTGGCCTGGAGAATTCCACGGACTGTATAGTTCAAGGGGCTACAAAGAGTCTGACATGACTGAGTGACTTTCACTTTCACTTTCAACTTTGATGATGCTTTCCGTTGGTCATTGTCAACTTCCAATGACTGGCTATTATACACTCAGCGTCAAGACTCTTGTCTCCTTTGCAAAACTTCTTGAACCACCACTGTACTGTACATTCATTAGCAGTCCTGGGCCAAATGTATTACTGATGATGCAAGTTGTCTCTGCTGCTTTATGACCCGTTTTGAACTTGAATAAGAAAACCGCTCAAATTTGCTTTTTGTATAACATTTCCATGAAAGTCACTCAGTTGTGTCTGACTCTTTGCAACCCCACAGACTATACAGTCCATGAAATTCTCCAGGCCAGATTACTGGAGTGGGTAGCCTTTCCCTTCTTCATAGGATCTTCCCAACCCAGGGATCAAACAGGCGGATTCTTTATCAGCTGAGCCACAAGGGAAGCAACGTTTCCATAGTCTAAAATATAAGATAATCAGCAAGTAATAATTCTTTGGCAAAAAATATAAAGGAAGAAATGTGCATTAAAATGATGTATAATATAACTACATTTATTTAAAAATGTATTCCAATGGCAAATGGCAAAGTGCAGCAATGCAAAACTACAATTACGTTTGCACCAATCTAATCTTCTTCCTTTCCATTTTGAATGTCTTATATTTTGCCTGGTTGCTGTGAATTAAACTTGCAATAGTACTATGTTAAATAGAAGTGGGGAGAGTAGGCAACCCATGTTTTGTCCTGATATTAGAGGAAGTATTTATAGCTTTTCACTGTTGAGTATTATGCTGGCTGTGGGCTTGTCATATTATTTTTAATGTGTTATTTAATTTGTTAATGTCATGTATCCTGTTGAGTTTGTGGATATTTTAGGGGTAAATACCACTTTATCACAAAGTGAAATGAAAGTCATTCAGTTGTGTCTGACTCTGTGTGACCCCGTGAGTGGACTATAAAATCCATGGAATTTTCTAAGCCAGAATACTGGAGTGAGTAGTCTTTTCCTTCTCTAGGGGATCTTCCCAAGCCAGGGACTGAACCCAGGTCTTCCACATTGTGGACAGATTCTTTACCTGCTGAGCCACAAGAGAAGCCCAAGAATACTGAAGTGGGTAGCCTATCCCTTCTCCAGTGGATTTTTCTGACCCAGGAATTGAATCAGGGTCTCCTGCATTGCATGCGGATTCTTTACCAACTGAGCTATCAGGGAATCTTTTTGTTGTATTGTGAATTGGTTTGTTAATATTTTGTTGAAGGTTTTTTTCTATCTATGTTCATCAATGATATTGGCTTATAATTTTCTTTTTTGTGTGTGTGATGTCTGTCAGGGTGATGCTGGCCTCATAGAATGAAGTCAGAAGTGTTCCTCCCTCCAATTTTTTGGACTTGGTCGAAAAAGATATGTGTTAGGTGTTATATGAATTTTCACTAGAATTTACTTGTGGAGCCTGAACTTTTATTTTGGGGAGTTAACAAATTACAAATATATATTATTGGCAATCAATGTATTCAGATTTTCTGTTTCTTCCTTATTTGAGTCCAAAGATAGTATGTTTCTAGTAATAGGATAGGAATTTATCCATTACTTCTGGGTTGTTCATTTTATTGATGTATAACTCTTCATAATAATTTCTTGTGATACTTCGTATTTTTGTATTTTTCGTTGTCACTTTTCTTTCATTTAGACTTATTTGTTTGATCCCTTTATTTTTCTTTCTGGATGAGTTTGGCTAAAGATTTATCAAATCTGTTGATCTTTTCAATGGAGAAGGAAGTGGCAATCTTTTCCAGGATTTTTGCCTAGGAAATTCCATGGATAGAGGAGCCTGTAGGGCTACAGTCCATGTGGTCACAAGAGTTGGACATGACTTATGACTAAACATCAAGAGCAATCTTTTCAAAGAACCAGGTCTTAGTTTCCTTTTTTTCCCTGCTGCTTTTTTGGTTTCCATTTTATGTATTTTTGTTCTGATCATTATTATATCTTTCTTCTGAAAGAGATGGGAATACCAGACCACCTGACCTGCCTCTTGAGAAATTTGTATGCAGATCAGGAAGCAACAGTTAGAACTGGACATGGAACAGCAGACTGGTTCCAAATAGGAAAAGGAGTACGTCAAGGCTGTATATTGTCACCCTGCTTATTTAACTTATATGCAAAGTACATCATGAGAAACGCTGGGCTGGAAGAAACACAAGCTGGAATCAAGACTGCTGGGAGAAATATCAATAACCTCAGATATGCAGATGACACCACGCTATGGCAGAAAGTGAAGAGGAGCTAAAGGGCCTCTTGATGAATGTGAAAGAGGACAGTGAAAAAGTTGGCTTAAAGCTCAACATTCAGAAAATGAAGATTATGGCATCTGGTCCCATCACTTCATGGGAAATAGATGGGGAAACAGTGTCAGACTTTATTTTTTGGGGCTCCGAAATCACTGCAGATGGTGACTGCAGCCATGAAATTAAAAGATGCTTAGTCCTTGGGAGAAAAGTTATGACCAATCTAGATAGTGTATTCAAAAGCAGAGACATTACTTTGCCGATGAAGGTCTGTTTAGTCAAGGCTATGGTTTTTCCTGTGGTCATGTATGGATGTGAGAGTTGGACTGTGAAGAAGGTTGAGTGCCTAAGAATTGATGCTTTTGAACTGTGGTGTTGGAGAAGACTCTTGAGAGTCCCTTGGACTGCAAGGAGATCCAACCAGTCCATTCTGAAGGAGATCAGCCCTGGGATTTCTTTGGAAGGAATGATGCTAAAGCTGAAACTCCAGTACTTTGGCCACCTCATGCGAAGCGTTGACTCATTGGAAAAGACTCTGATGCTGGGAGGGATTGGGGGCAGGAGGAGAAGGGGACGACCGAGGATGAGATGGCTGGATGGCACCACTGACTCAATGGACGTGAGTCTGAGTGAACTCCGAGAGATGGTGATGAACAGGGAGGCCTGGCATGCTGCGATTCATGGGGTCGCAAAGAGTCGGACACGACTGAGCGACTGAACTGAACTCTGCAAACTTTGGGTTTTGTTTGTTCTTCTTCTTCTTCTTCACTTATTTATTTATTTTTTACTTCCTTTAGGAAAAAGTTCCTTTAGATAGCATATTTGAGAGTTTTCTTGTTTCCTTGTGTTGCTATAACCTTCCCATTTAGTACTGCTTTTGCTGCATCTGTAGATTTTTGATTCTAGTGTTTCCATTTTCACTGGTCTCCAGGAATTTTTAAATTTTTTTCTTTGAGTCCTTCAGTGACCCTTGGTTGTTTAGTAGCATATTGTTTAGCCTTCATGTGCTTGTGTTTTTCTGTTTTTTTTTTTTAATTTAATTTCTAGTCTCAGTGTTGTAGGCAGAAAGGTTGCTTGAAAAAAACTGTAGTCTTATATTTATTGACTTATTTTGTCACCTAGTATGTGATCTATATACATAACTATATCTCTATCTCTATAACTATATATATGTGTGTGTATACATACATATATATATATAAAGCTTAATGTATATTAAAAATTTCTTAAATATAGTTTGTATATATTCAAATGCCTTTAACAACTCTGAATTTTATTCACCTTCCACGTTTAATATCTTTGACATTATATTTTGCATCTTTTTGTTTTATGTTTCCCTTAAATACTTTTTGTGATACAGTTATTCTTTATTATTTTTGGCTTTTAACCTTCCTACTAACTTTATAAGTGATTTATCTACTACATTTACTTTTTCTTTCTGTTACCTATGAGGTTTTTTTTCTTTTTATAATTTTCAAATTTTTCATAGTGGTCTGTTCATTTAGAGAAATCACTTTAACATATATTATAAAGCCAGTTTGGTGGCGCTGATCTAACCTTTTGCTTGTCTGTAAAAAACGCTATATCTTCTTCAAATCTGAGTGATAGCCCTGATATGCAAAGAAATGGCAACCCATTCCAATATTCTTGCCCAGGCAAGAACTCAGAGCATGTGAGATTTTTTGTGTGTGTGTACATCCCTTAAGAGTAGAGTCTCTTTCCTATGGCCTGCCAGCTCTCCGATACTTAAGTCCTGCTGGCCTTCAAAGTGTGACATTCTGGGTATACTTATTTTCCTGGTGGAGGACTCTCAGGCTTGAGAGCCCAATGTGTGGCTGAAACCTTTCACTCTTTGGAGAGACTCCCCTGTAGAATAAGACAAATCTTAGAAAAAATAACAAAGTGGAGATAAGCAATCTATCCAATAAAGAGTTAAAGATAATGGCCATAATGATGCTCAATGAATTCAAGAGAAGAATGGATGAAAACAAGGAGAATTTTAACTAAAAGTTAGAAAACATAAAGAAGAATCAAACAGATGAAATCAAACAAACTGAAATTTTTAAAAAGCAATAGAAGGAATCAACAGTAGATTAAATGATACAAAGGAATGGATCCATAACTGGAAGACAAAATAATGGAAATTACCTAAGCTAAATTAAAAAAAAAGAAGAAGAAAAGAATTTTTTAAAAATAAAGGTAGTTTAAGAAATATCTGAGACAAAAAATAAAGCACACTATCATTTACATTATAGAGGTCCCAGAAGGAGAAGAGAAAAAGAGGCAGAGAGAACTGCTTTAAATAAATAGCAGAAATAAATAGGGTTTCTTTTCCCTAACCTGGGGAAAGAAACAGACATCCAGGTCCAGGAAGCACAAACAGTTCCAAACAAGATAGAACCAAAGATGTTCACAAGATATACTCTAATTAAAATGTCAAAAATTAAATATAAGGAAAGACCTTAAAAGCAGCATGAGAGAAACAGCTAGTAGGTAAAAGAGAACTCCCATAAGACCATCAGCTGATTTTACAGCAGAAACTTTGCAGGCCAGAAGGAACTGGCACAATATGGTCAAAGTGATGAAAGGGAAAACCTACAAAAAAGAATGTGTGTGTTCAGTCACTAAGTTGTGTCTGACTCTTGGAAACCCCATAGACTGGGGCTTTCCAGGCTCCCCTGCCCAGTAGGTTGCCTTTTCATTTTGTTGATGGATTAGTTTGCTGTGCAGAAGCTTTTACGATGTAGTTTCATTCACTTATTTTTGCTTTTGTTGCCTTTGCCTTTGATACCAAATCTAAAAAAATCATCACCAAGGCCTAACCACCTGTGGATCTAACCATCCTAACCATCAAGGATCTAGCCACCTATGTTTTGTTCTAGGAGTTTTATGATTTCAGGTCTTATGTTCAAGTCTTTAATTCTCCTCTTGTTTTTAACACTTCTCCAAGAGGTAAGCTGGGGAAGGGAAAAAGTAAAATATTTGCATCTGTTTTATTACCTGTACACATTGTATATTTGAGAATGAGACAAAGGTCAGGAGAAGCAGTTTATTTGCTGTTTAAATCATTTTATATTTTCACAAATGATAGTATACTTTGATTATTTATGATCTATGGTTATTCATGTATTTGTTCTCCTAATATTATACATAGTGATTAATTCACTGGCTTGTCCAGTGTTCCATCAGAATTAGGGACGACCTGGATTGGCTACAATAATGATTTGACTTTGAGACATGGTATTTACTATTATTATTGTTGCTGCCAAGCATATGCTTTTATTAAAAAAAAAAAACTAATAGACTTTCTTAGAGCAGTTTCAGGTTATGGAAGAGTTGAACAGAAAGTACAGAGAGGATTTATATATCCCCATCTCTCCCCACCACCACTGCTTCCCCTCTTATTAACATCTTGCAATTATATGGTGCCTTTGTTACAACTAATGAACCAAGATTAATACATTATGATCAACTAAAGTCCAGTGTTTACATCAGGATTTACTCTTTGTGTTACACAGTTTTTGAATGTTGTTAACAGCATAATTCCATGCATCTAGTTTTACTGTGTTACACAGAATAGTTTTACTGTCCTAGAAATATCCTGTGCTTACCTAGTTATCTCTCCAACTACCACCCTCCCCCCTTAGAGCACCTGTAAATTTCTGACCTTTTTACTGTCTCTGTAGTTTTTCCTTTTTCTAGAATGTGTTATGGTTGGAATTATACACTATATAAGCTTTTCAGACTGGGTTCTTTCATGTAGCCATTTCCTTTTAAATTTCCTACATGTTCTTTTGTGGCTTAATAGCTCCTCTCTTTTTTACTATAGATGATATTCCATTGTAAACTTACCACAATTTATTCACCTACCTATTGAAGGACATCTTGATTGCTTCCGACTTTGGGCTAGTTTGTCTTTTGAGGTTAACACCCTGACTCTCTTTCTACCTGTAGTAGGCTAAAAAATAGCCTCCCAAAGATATTGAGGTGATCCTAACCCCTGGATCCTGGGAATGTTACCTTATGGCAAAAAATGACTGTTAAAGTATTTTTCTGGATTATCCCAAGTGGCAGAGGGAGGTTTTATGAGAAGAAGGTGATGTGACCACAGAGGCAGAGATTGGAGTTTTGTGATTATAAGGCAAAGGGTGCCAGCAGCCGTCAGAGGCCGGTAGAGGCAGGAACCAACTCTTTTCAGTGGCTCAGGACTCTTCTTAGACTGTTATGTCAGCCCAGTGTAAACTGATGTGCCACTTCTGGCCTCTAGAACTATGATAGAATAGATTTATGCTGTTTTAGGCCACCGAGATTGTGTGATTTGTTACATCAGTTGCTAAAAATAAATATACTGCTGTGTTCCTTTGAAGTTAGCCTGGTGAACTGTTCTCAAGGTACTCAGCTGGAGCAGGATATTCCCTGTGACCCACTGCCTACCTAGAACATGAATTCTGCTGAGGTCTGAGGATGGCTGGATTTTATTCACCTTAGCAGGTCACCTGGTTCTGTAGGTGACCGTCCCGCTGCCGCAACTCTCTCAAGCTGCCTAGCTCCTGTTCCTTTCTGACACCAGTTTTCAACCTTTTCCTCAATCCCATGAGTATATTGTTATCTTTCTAATAAATAATGTGTGCAGAGTTATCTTCTGGTTTGGAAGGAATGATGCTGAAGCTGAAACTCCAGTACTTTGGCCACCTCATGTGGAGAGCTGACTCATTGGAAAAGACCCTGATGCTGGGAGGGACTGGGGGCAGGAGGAGAAGGGGACGACAGAGGATGAGATGGCTGGATGGCATCACTGACTCAATGGACGCAAGTCTGAGTGAACTCCGGGAGTTGGTGATGGACAGGGAGGCTTGGCATGCTGAAATTCATAGGGTCACAAACAGTCGAACCTGACTGAGCGACTGAACTGAACTTTTGTACCAAAAGAATTACCACCTAGAAATATTACCCTTTATTTCCTGTTTTCACAAGTTACAATCTTATCATATATGAATGTGCAAGGGCTTCTAGAATATCTGAATGTTTTGGTGAAATAACTTTTTGTTTATGATATAAAAATATCAGTAGAATTTTTCTCTTTAGCATTAACAGAGATTTTATTGAAAAGCAGAGAGTTCAGATTGGGAAAAGATGGAAGAATAATTGTAAATGTATATAATTATAGAATTGTAATTATGCATTTATAGAATTCATTTTTATTTGTCAATTTTAGTTTAGACTGTAAGAATATCTCTGTAGAAAGGCAATAATGACATACAGAACTAAGACTGAATTATTTTTTCTAAAGCTTATTTTAATAAATTTCAGGCTATGTCAGTTTTCTCATCACTGATGGAGTAGAAACTTAGGACATGCCTTTAGAAGAGAACATGATATACAGCAGATGCTTAGTTATTATCAGTTGAATGAATGATTAAATGAATAAACATGAATCTAATGATCAGGTACAAGGGTTGAGATTCACTTATTGAGAAGGAGGTCATTCCTAAGAAATCATGTGATACAAATTGTAAGAAAGTTGTGAGTCATCATCATTCTATTTTATTGATCTGAAAAGTGGCAGAAAAGATCAAGGGGAGAAAAAAAAAGCTGAAACTCCAGTACTTTGGCCACCTCATGTGGAGAGCTGACTCATTGGAAAAGACCCTGATGCTGGGAGGGACTGGGGGCAGGAGGAGAAGGGGACGACAGAGGATGAGACGGCTGGATGGCATCACTGACTCAATGGACGCAAGTCTGAGTGAACTCCGGGAGTTGGTGATGGACAGAGAGGCTTGGCATGCTGAAATTCATAGGGTCACAAACAGTCGAACCTGACTGAGCGACCGAACTGAACTTTTGTACCAAAAGAATTACCACCTAGAAATATTACCCTTTATTTCCTGTTTTCACAAGTTACAATCTTATCATATATGAATGTGCAAGGGCTTCTAGAATATCTGAATGTTTTGGTGAAATAACTTTTTGTTTATGATATAAAAATATCAGTAGAATTTTTCTCTTTAGCATTAACAGAGATTTTATTGAAAAGCAGAGAGTTCAGATTGGGAAAAGATGGAAGAATAATTGTAAATGTATATAATTATAGAATTGTAATTATGCATTTATAGAATTCATTTTTATTTGTCAATTTTAGTTTAGACTGTAAGAATATCTCTGTAGAAAGGCAATAATGACATACAGAACTAAGACTGAATTATTTTTTCTAAAGCTTATTTTAATAAATTTCAGGCTATGTCAGTTTTCTCATCACTGATGGAGTAGAAACTTAGGACATGCCTTTAGAAGAGAACATGATATACAGCAGATGCTTAGTTATTATCAGTTGAATGAATGATTAAATGAATAAACATGAATCTAATGATCAGGTACAAGGGTTGAGATTCACTTATTGAGAAGGAGGTCATTCCTAAGAAATCATGTGATACAAATTGTAAGAAAGTTGTGAGTCATCATCATTCTATTTTATTGATCTGAAAAGTGGCAGAAAAGATCAAGGGGAGAAAAAAAGTAGAAAATGATTTCCAGCCTGATCTTATAAAATGCAAAATAGTGAGAGGAAATCTTTCCTCTTTGTTGTATCACAAAGCAATGATGACCTGCTTATGAAATCTACAGAGGAAATGTTTACGTATATATCCCTTAGCTATGCTTTTAATGCTTAGAATAGCAAAGAAAAAATACTGTTCATTATTGAAAAAAAAATCTCACTAATAAGTAATCAGGCACATCCAGGAGAAGCAGGGAGTTGTGCAAGACTGTTCTTGGTTTCTTTCCTTCAATCCCACAGCCACTTCCAACAAGCCAGCCATGAGCAGGAGTCGCTCTCTCTTTTCTGCCTTTGACACCAACTCTGCTTGTTTTCATCTGCCGGTCCCATGCCTGCCTCTGCCCCTTCATACACAGATGCTCATGGAGATCTGCTTCTTCATCTTTCAGGCTTTGATCTGAGCTGTCAGTTTTTCAGTTCATTTCAGGTTTTCCCTGGAAGCATCTGGAATGAGGGCGCTTCAGATGTGGCAGGTAGAAGAAAAGAATAAAGAAAAAGACAGCTTCCGGTTCCAACTTCAAGGAGATATACAAGGGAACAAGCTGACCCTGCTAAGATAGACTGTCTCTCAGTGTACATCCTGGTGTTTATTGTGTTGATGGAGTCTTTGTGCTCCTTTGATTGATCAAGTCCTGCTAATATTGCTCAATTTTTAGCATAATGTATCATAATATTAAAAAATTCTGTCAGTCTTGCATCCTTGAGGTATTATGCTAAAAAGACTCTCTGTTGCTTTCCTCTGCCTCCCATCTATCATTCTAGCAAGACAAGCGTTTGTAGAAGACAGAGTAGACAGCTACCAACATAGTGTGATTTGGGACCCGGCGTAGGACCCACGTATCCACAATATTTTTAAAATTACATACTTCACGTTATTTTTCTATTTGTCTTTTCTCTGACATATTTTAAAGGAAACATGAATTTAGGCTATCAAGAACTGATTTACAGTGCTTAAAGTAGTTTCCTGTGTGGTACATATGTTTCCATCTGTGTGTTTTACACACAGTATCCATAGTGTATATCCTAACTTCTTACACAACACAAATTTCCCCCTTGGTATCCACACATTTGTTCTTTTTTTTTTTTCTCACACTCCCCAGATCTTTATTGGCAGATCTAATAAAGCATTTCCAATACTAAACAAGATACTGAAAGCAGGGAATACTCTGCAGCAAAAGCTTTTCGTTGATGCCTGCTGTATTTTTCCTCCGGCACCTCCCACGAAGTGACTAAACCAATCGTACTTGCTAAGGTCAGCCGTAGTTACACTTACTCAGTTTTATCTCAGGTGTTCTGGAATACATCTAGAAATGGAAACCTATCTGGTTAACAGGTGAGCGTTGTCATCAATGTGGACCATGGTGACAGGCGAATAGCCCACACAGCGTTTCCAAAAATGTCTCTGCTGTGGAAATTCTGTGAAACTGGGAGACATTTCTTGTTGCCAAGGTGGATTTGTGACCATGGTCTATCATGGAATGTATAAGACCAATGAGAAGGCTGCTTGAATTTTGGTGCCATGTGGAAACCCTAGGCACTGCTCAGGCTGAAGGGGAGCCCAGAGGCCCCAGGCAAAGTTTGCTAGAAACCGGCCCATTTGTGTCGTCACTAACACCCGCTGGCCCTGTGGAGGGCAAAGGTAACAACTCAGGGAGACAGCTGTTCTGGTTATTAGCAGCTGGAGATGGTATCATCTGCAACAGAAGAGAAAAAGCAGGTTGACCTCAGCAACCCTTGTCTGCATCCTGGCATGCAGCCAGGTGAAGCAGAAGCCCCAGCAGCTTAGGAATGAAAACATTCTCTGCCTTTCTTGGGGAGGGTGAAGGTGAAGTCGCTCAGTCGTGTCAGACTCTTGGGGAGGGTGGAAGTAAATGATGTAAGATGGAGCAAAACTGAATTGCCCCAAGTGTTGTCCTGAGGAGGGAACAATGATCTAATTAATTATGTAAAGAGACAAAACCAACTTTTCCAGTTTACAAACTGGACAAAACTAAGTCTTGTCAGAGAGCTTAAGCCACACAGAGTTAAGCACACAAGGTTCAAAATCGCCTCATGAACACGTAATTCACAACAGAGAAACGAGCGTCCCGGATTGACGTGTTCTTCCCAGGGACAATACAGTCTTTACTCCTTGACTTTTCCCCCTGATTTTATGCATTTGGTTTAAGCAGCAAAGAAAATTCTCTATACCAGAGAGCATGAAGGAGTTCCCTGGTGACCCAGTGGTGTAGACTTTGTGCTTTCACTGCTGAAGACACAGGTTCAATTCCTGGTAGAGAAGCTATGAGCCCACAAGCTATACAGTGAGGCAAAACAAAACAAAACAAAAAAACCCCAACACAACAGAGAGCATGAGCCTTTCCCTTCTAAAATTCAGTGCTGGTTCTGAGCAATTTCCTGCCATTGCTTCCGAGTCACGTGCCTCTACCACTATTACACACCTTACTATTCTCCTTGCTAGGCCGTGAGCTCCACCGTCCAACCCTGAGCAATTTCCAAGTCTTGCAGAGAAACGGATTGGTCCCTGTGCAGGCGTTCTTGGAAATCTGGACAAAGGCCTTCGCAAAGAGATTTCATCCAGCTGCCTTTCCAAACCTTGTCTAAAAAAAGCTACCACATTCATAGCCTGTGTGTGAAGCAACACAAGGCCTTCAGTGAGGACCCCCAAGGGCAATGACGTTCATCCAGATACACCAAGATTCAGGGCTTTGTTGAAATGGACGTTCTTCTCCGCTGCAAATTTCCCAGGTGTGCTCTGAAAGTCTTCTTGAAAGCTGCCAGTCTTATCAATGCATGAACAGAGTGGAGAACGGGTTCTCTTTGACACTAAAGTTGGTAAACCCACCCTCACCCACCCGCTGTTGTCCAGTGGAGAGAAGCAGGAATTTTTCTATAAAAAGAATATCCGTTTAATCAAAATTTCCCCCTTTCTAGTCATCTTAGATATTAACACACTAAATGTGGCTAAATGCATTCTACTTCACATGACAGTAAGTGTTCCAGATACACAAACACTGGCTCGAAATCCTTCCGACTCCAGTCCTAGAGCAAGAATTTAATTTTCTCCAAATGTCAATTCTTCCCAGTTTCCGTGCTGCAGCAGCAAATTATTCCTTAGATAAAGGCAATTGTGGTCCATATTTTAAAACATCTTAAGAGAACTAGAGATAAGTTAGCAAACTTCCAGTGCCTTGTGCAGTTTGGGTAGGGCGGTTTGACCTGAATCCCAAAGACTGTCCGTGGGGCAAAGTTCGTCTGTGGAAAGGACTGGTAACTTGCACAGCCCCTCCCCCACCCCTTGAGGCTTTCCTCCTGATGGATTGGGGTAGGGGGTGGGGAGGTGGGGGGCTCCACAGCACTCACATTCCGTTTTTTGGTCCCTGACACCCCAAGGGGTGTGGTGGAAAAGAACAAACCCAGCTGGGTACGTAATAGAGGAGCTGTCAACAGCTTTCAGAGTAAATCAGGCAGGATCAGGCCAGGAGGTTTCGGTTCAACACAGCTGATCATGAAGTTGGCACAGCTGGCGTGATACTAGTGTCCTCATACACCAGCTTGAAGCTGTCGGTTTCCGAGTTGAACGCCTGGCTCCTGGAGTCCACATTCAAGAGGCACACCCCGCAAGCCAGCTCCTGAGCATTTTTAATCCCAAGCTGGAGCATACAAGAGGAAAAATCCAGTGAATTTTCAACGTGATACTAGTGTCCTCATACACCAGCTTGAAGCTGTCAGTTTCCGAGTTGAACGCCTGGCTCCTGGAGTCCACATTCAAGAGGCACACCCCGCAAGCCAGCTCCTGAGCATTTTTAATCCCAGGCTGGAGCATACAAGAGGAAAAATCCAGTGAATTTTCACCAGGCGTGAGTGTGGCAAGTGACATGAAGCCAGTTAGGTTATTCCATACTTTATCGATGTCCTTTAGCAACTGCTGGGGTTTCTCACTGCACACCGCAGTGGCTCACACATTTGTTCTTTACATCTGTGTTTCTATTTCTGCTTGGCAAGTAAGATCATCTATACCATTTTTCTAGAGTCCACATATATGTGTTAATATACAATATTTGTTTTTCTGACTTCATTTACACTGTGACACTCTCTAGGTCCATGGACATCTCTACAAATGAGCTAATTTCATTCTTTTTTATGGCTGAGTATTACTCCATTCTATATAATGTACCATATCTTTATCCATTTCTCTGTTGCTGGACATTTAGGTTGTGTCCAGGTTCTGGCTATTGTAAATGGTGCTGCTATGAACACTGGGATGCACGTTGCCTATTTGAACTATGGTTTTCTCTGGGATTTCTGGGTCATATGGATATATGTATATGTATCATTGATTCATTTTGCTGTGCAGTGGAAGCTAACAACATTGTAAAGCAACTATAGTCTAGAAAAAACTTTAAAAAAACAGAATAAAAAGAACTGATTTACATTAGTCTGCTGTGAGAGAGGAGAGTCTTCCGGATTTGAAATGCACAGGCGCTGGTTTTAATAGGGGAGGGTAATAATGTGGAGAGAAAGTTCAGGAGCCCTGAGTGCAGTACCCAGGAAAGTTCTGTCCAGGTGGAATGGCAGTTAATCCTGTGATAGTCAAGGGGCCACCTGAAGCAGCGACAGAAGGCAAGGAGAGCCAGCTCTGCCTGTAATTACAGGAGCTCAGGTTTCAGGGGGTTGGGAATTCCTTGCAAACAATGCTCTTCTTGACTAAAGTTGTTTATTATTTTTAACTCTGCATTTGGAAATAATTTCAAATGTACAAATCAATAGCATTTTAAGAAAGCATGTATTTTGGTAAAATTAGTGAAGGCCTCAGGGAATAGGAAATCAAGGAGACATTAAGATGAATTCTTGTCTCATATTGTGGGTGGGTGGATGCTGGGCAGGAAGAAGGCTCAGGAGTTACGGGAACTTAACCCATGTTCCCTGTGCTTCTCCGTTTCCCCAGGCTGCTCGTTGCTTCCTGCAGTTCTCTCCCCATCTCGCCTTTCCTGCCTTCTCTCATCTTCTACTGCCTGTCCTCACCTACATTCCTTCTGTTTCTCCTATCCTCCCCTTCCATTTTCAAATCATAATGAAATCTGCTTAATCATAGGAGCCTCAGTTTCCTGAACCATAAAATGAGAATAAAATGTTCTCCTTACACTGGGTGCCTCAGTGATACAGAATTTGCCTGCCAGTGTGGGAGATATGGCTCAATTCCTGGGCTGGGAGATCCCCTGGAGGAGGAAATGCCAACCTGCTCCAGCATTCTTGCTGGAGGATCCCATGGTCAGTGGAGACTGGCAGGCTACAGTCCGTGGGGTCATAAAGAGTCTGACGCAGCTGAGTAACTGAGCACCCATTCACACGCAATATAGGTAAACTGAGATAATGTGTAGAGTTCCTAATTCAATGCCTAGAACAGAAGGGCTCAATAATCATTATTTGCCTTTCTTTTCTAGTTTCCATTATTTTTATTCATAAAATGCTGATCAATAGTAACTGTTTCCTTTTGTTCTGATTATATACCTCATGGAAATATTCCAAATTATTACAAGTAAAAAGTGCAGCATAACACTAGCAATGAACATTTAGAACTGAAAATAACATTCACTTACAATAGCCACAAAAATATATAGGGTATCCAGGAGTAAATCCAACAAAACGTGCATGACAACTATAGAGAAAAGTGAAAGCCTTTATTGGCGGTCAGTAAATAAAAGCCCAGGGGACTCAAAACATGGAGAGATGTACACTCAATATTTCACAATTTCGAAGTTTGAATAGATTAAATAATCTCTTTTTAAAGTATATTTTGAAAAGCACTAAAGTAAGTTTTTTTCACTAAAAATATTCAACTGTAGTACAAACAAAACAAAAAGCCTCTCACTATCTCAGAGTTACATGAATGATTAGTTCTGGGTTATACAAAGTTTCTGGAGTATCCTACAGAGATGCCAAGAAAATGTATCTTAAATAACCTAGAAACTAAAAAGCATGAACCTGGTAATATACATGGAAACTGTTTCCAGATGACTTGAAAATGTCCTCATGATGATCAAAACAGTGATAGCAAGAGCAAATCAATTTGAAAATCAAACTGATTTTTAAAGTCAACGCAATTTCAATGTCAATCACAATAGGAATCCTAAAATTTACATGGAATAACAAAGATCTAAGAATAGCAGGTTAAGCCTCTTGATGAGGGTGAAAGATGAGAGTGAAAAAAAAAAAACTGGCTTAAAACTCAACATTCGAAAAACAAAGGTCATGGCATCTGATCCCAACACTTCTTGGAAAATAGAAGAGGAAAAAGTGGAAGCAGTGACTGATTTTATTATCTTGGGCTACAAAATCTCTGCAGACAGTGACTGCAGCCATAAAATTAAAAGATATGTGGTCTTTGGAAGAAAAACTATGGCAAACTTAGACAGCATATTAAAAAGCAGAGAGATCACTTTGTTGACAAATGTGTAATTTGTCAAAGTTATGGTTCCCAGTGGCTCAAACAGTAAAGTATCTGCCTGCAGTGTGAAAGACCTGGGCTTGATCCCTGGGTGAGAAGGTCCCCTGGAAAAGAAAATGGCAACCCACTCCAGTAGTCTTGCCTGAAAAGCCTATGGACAGAGGTGCCTGGGGGGCTACAGTCCATGGGGTTGCAAAAGAGTCAGACAAGAGTGAATAGATAACGCACATGGTTTTTCCAGTAGTCATGTATAGATGTGAGAGTTGGACCATAAAGAAAGCTGAGCACCAAAGAATTGAAGCTTTTAAATTGTGGTGCTGGGGAAGACTCTTGAGAGTCCATTGGACAGCAAGGAGATCAAGTCAGTCAATCCTAAAGGAAATCAACCCTAAATAATCACTGGAAAGACTGATACTGAAGCTGAAGCTCCAATACTTCAGCCACCTAATGCAAAGAGCTGACTCACTGGAAAGAACCCTGATGGTCGGAAAGACTGATGGCACAGGGAGAAGAAGACAATAGAGGATGAGATGGACATGCACTTGAGCAAACTCTGAGAGCTAGTGAAGGATGGGCAAGCCTGGAGTGCTGCAGTCCATGGAGTCACAGTCAGACACGACTTAGCCTCTAAACAATAACAAGAATAGCAACAACAATAGCAAACCAATCTTTGAAGAACCAAGGCAGGACTACTTGCTCTTGGTCCCATATCTTCTATAAAAGTATGGCCATTAGGATGGTGTAGTGTAGACACAAAAGACAGACCAGGGAATGGAGTGGGGGAGGGGAGAGATGGCAGGAGAAATAGGCTAGAACAGACCTATGTACATATAGAAATTTGTTGTTTGTAGAACACTGGGAAAATTACCTATAATTTTTGGAAAATTGGCTCTTTCCATGGAAATGTTTAATCAATTCTCTACATTTCACTATATGCAATAATCACTTTTACGTGAAGCAAAACTAAAATATGAAATGTAAAATAGTACAGCACTTAAAAGGAAACATAAATCTTAAAATTTATTTGGAAGCACAAAAGATCATGTAAAGCACAAGCAGTGCTGGGAAAATTAGACAGCTACATGTAAAAGAATGAAATTAGAACATTCTCTAACAGTATACACAAAAATAAACTCAAAATGGATCAAAGACTTAAACGTAAGATTGGACACTATAAAACTCTTAGAGGAAAGCTTAGGCAGAACAGACTTTGACATAAATAGTGGCAATATTTTTTTTTTGATCCACCACCTAGAGTAATGAAAATAAAAACAAAAGTAAGCAAACGGAACCTAATTAAACTTAAAACTTTTTCACAGCAAAGGAAACTGTCAACCAAATGAAAAGACAACCCACAGAACGGGAGAAAATATTTGCAAATTATGCAACTAACAAGGGATTAATCTCCAAAATATACAAACAGCTCATGAAGCTCTATGTCAAGAAAACGAACAACCCAATCAAAAAATGAGCAGAAGATCTGAATAGACATTTCCCCAAAGAAGACATACAGATGGGCAAAAAGCGCATGAAAATATGTTCATCATCACTAATTATAAGAGAAATGAAAAAGCTACAATG
>SJYC01085198.1:0-12645 GCA_006408675.1 Madoqua kirkii
GTCATCCAATCAGCCTGAGACTAGGGGCAAAATGATATTTCTCTCCTTGGAATACTGACAGCTCACCCTCAACAGCAGGGTTATATTAGGAATAAATAAGGTAGTATAGACAACAACAAAGATCTGAGAGACAACCAAGAGCTAGGTCAGAGTTGAATGAGAAGGATTATCACAGACACAAGACCACTCCTTCAGGACAGACAGGCAGTAGTTTTTCCTGATACATAGAAACAAACACAAAGAGGTAACCAAAATGAGAAAACAGAGAAATATGTTCTAAATGAAAGATTAAAACAAAACCTTAAAAAGGCCCCTGGTAGGGAGATAAGTAATCTACCTGAGAAAGAATTCAAAGTAATGGTCATAAAAATGTTCACTGAACTTAGAAGAAGAATAAATTAATATAGTGAGAACTTCAACAGAGTTAGAGCTGTCTCTTATACACATCTTCCTAGGGAGTCTTGTCAAGCTGTAGTGATGCCAAGTGAGTTCACAAGGATAGAGTCTCCCTGCTTATATTCCATGGGAGTACCTCCTTAGCCTGTAAATATGTGAGACCTAAACCTTCTCCCTCAGTGTGAAGCTCCAGTGTCACTATGAACTCATGGATTTTAAATACATTTGCACTATTTTTACACCTTGTGATTACCATCCTTATTAGTGCTCAAATTTCTCCATTGTTGGCCAATGAAAGTATATTCAAGTTGGTTTTAAATCCCTTTGATTCAACCCCAGTATCAATGGTAGTTTTTCTATTGTCTGGTATTAAAAGATATTCTAGCCTCATCTTGTATTTCTTCTGTCCCTAACCTGGAAGCAACCATTTCTCCAAGGAATCCTGGTGTTCTTTGCTACTCAGTGAAAATATCTAAAAACAATAACCCACTGAATAACAATGAGGACCTGTGGTGGTCAAATAATGGTCTCAAACTAGCACTTTTCAGTGGATCATTGCCTCCATGTCTTTTAAGTAATGATAAGAAATTGTAATGAATGCAAAAATGGGCACAAATGCCTCCCCTTCCTCTATGCACCATGTCTCTGACCTTAACACTCCTCCCACTGAGATGTGGATCTATTTCTCTAACTCTACAATCTGGGTTTGGCCATGATACTAGCCTTGGCTAATGGGCAACAGCAGAAGTGACAAAAATATAGACTTGAAAAGCATAGATGCAAAGGGGGCTTGCTCAGGTTTTGCTGGGAACAAGCCTGTGTTATCTTCCTTAAGGGAAAAAGACCACATGGAGAGAAGCACCCAACATCACAGATGTCCCAGTTGAGACCCCAGACATGTGAATAAGGCTGCCAAACACAATCCCTCCCCAAACTAGCTTCCCAAACCAAAAGAACTATCCAGCTAACCCACAGAATCATGAGAAATAAAAACACCGTTGTTTTAATCCATTAAGTTTTAGAAAATAGACTTGAAAAGCATAGATGCAAAGGGGGCTTGCTCAGGTATTGCTGGGAACAAGCCTGTGTTATCTTCCCTAAGGGAAAAAGACCACATGGAGAGAAGCACCCAACATCACAGATGTCCCAGTTGAGACCCCAGACATGTGAATAAGGCTGCCAAACACAATCCCTCCCCAAACTAGCTTCCCAAACCAAAAGAACTATCCAGCTAACCCACAGAATCATGAGAAATAAAAACACCGTTGTTTTAATCCATTAAGTTTTAGAATGGTTTTGTTAAGCAGTAGAAGTCAACTGATACAAAAATATACATTTTAAAGTTAACATATATCATCTGTTCTCATTAATACTTGAAGCTAAAATCTAATTTTACAGCTTTTACTTAAGCCTTGGTCCTTCACTGAAACTTCTTTGTCCTGTTCCAAAAATTCTTTTATAAACAAAATGAATATGATTAATTATTTTCTTTATCTCAAATTACATATCTAAAGGCCTTAGAACAATAGTACAGTTATCCTTCAAAATCCATGGGGAAATTGGTTCCAGGAGCTTCCATGGTGTCAAAACCCACAGATACTTATGTTCATTATATAAAATAGTGTAGTGCAATGAATACAGTGGGTCCTCCATAACTGCAGGTTTTGTATCTACAGATGCAACTAATTGCAGCTGAATCCACAAATGCAAAGCCTGTAGATACTAACAGTGTGCTGCAGTCCACGAGGTCACAAAGGGTCAGACATGACTGAACAACTGAACTGAACTGATAGATACTAAGGGCCAACAGTACTAATTCCACCTCTGTCACAGATTGTGTTTTCTGGAAGCAGATACTGAGATGGAATTTAGAATATGACATGAGAAAGGAAGGGGGAAGAAACAGAATTGGGCAGCAGCCAATCAAAGTGATGTGATGTGATGAAGGCCCTCCAAACCTTGGCTAATGCACAGGAGGTATGGGATGGACACTGCTTATCCCAGAGGTCTCACATTGGGCTGATCTGACAAGACTTTTATATTTCTGTCCTGCTTAGTCACCAGATGTGGACTGCACCAGGAAAGGCATGACCAGGCAGGGTGGCTCTGAACCTAAAGGAACTGATATCCTAAGGCTGTCCTCTGACCACACACTCCCGTCCTTCAAAGGGGGTCTGAGCAGCACTTATTTATGTCTACCACAACCTCCAACAATCTGACTGAAACTGAAAACAGCTTAGGATTACGTTTGTAGTTCTTTTTGTCCCTGGGGAGTTTAAGCAATCAATTAACACTGATTAATTGATTAATCTAGGTGTAATTGATTTATATTTTAAAGACATTTGGAATAATGCCTTGTCTGAAGTTAATGCTAACAGCTGGATTTCTTTTTATTTATATTTTAGTTTTTACATTTAATTTTACATTATGATTATGTGAGACATTTATACAGTTCCAAAATTAAACATATAAACAAAGGACTGTGAAGAAGGCCGAGAGCCGAAGAACTGATGCTTTTAAACTGTGGTGTTGGAGAAGACTCTTGAGAGTCCCTTGGACTGCAAGGAGATCCAACTAGTCCATTCTGAAGGAGATCTGCCCTGGGATTTCTTTGGAAGGAGTGATGCTAAAGCTGAAGCTCCAGTACTCAGGCCATCTCATGAGAAGAGGTGACTCATTGGAAAAGACTCTGATGCTAGGAGGGATTGAGGGCAGAAGGAGAAGGGGACGATCGGGGATGAGATGGCTGCATGGCACCACGGACTCAATGGACATGAGTCTGAGTGAACTCTGAGGTATGGTGATGAACAGGGAGGCCTGACGTGCTGCGGTTCATGGGATCGCGAGGAGTCGGACACAACTGAGCGACTGAACTGAACCGAACTGAACTTCTTTCTCTGTCCTCACTTTATAGGTAACCTATTTTTGAATATAATGATCTGTCCTGCCATTTTACTGTTACTTTTAAATTACTTCACTAACTAAACAAATTTAGATAAATCATTTCATTGGAAAATTAGAGTAATTTTGTTAATTATACTTGCCTAGAACATCAGTTTATAGAATTCATTGATGAATGATTGCATTCTATAAAGGGATTTCAGAAGAGAATGTACCATTGACTTTTTATGAACCTGTTCTTAAGTGAGGTATGCTTCTAAAAAACACACATTATCCTCTCCTGAAAACTAAAAAGATTCAGGCAATTTGTACTTTCGGTCCAAGTCATCCCATAAGTGGTATGTGTGCCAGTATATCAGAGTTGAGCTCTCTGAAAAATGAAGTACATAAGCTAACAAATCTTTCCAAGTGTTATTTGGCTCAGGCCCCTCTATTCTCTCTTGGTTCCACTCCAACAGCTAAATTAAGTGAATAAGAAGTTGTAATTCACTTCCACAATGCAGCACATACAATTTGGAAGGTGGCTGCTAGGTCCTATGGAGATATGACAACAGGCAAGGAAAGCCTGTTGTCAATGCCTGACTTCAGAAGGTAGGAATCCAGTGGATTTTTTAAAAGCAATCCAAACAACCTCTCAGAATTTCTGTGCATTTGAAAGAGTCCTGTTTCACATGATTTATTTTCTAGGAAGCTTTATCAAAGGTAAGCCTTTGAACCAGAGTTTAGGAATATCTTTAAATGCTACTGTTTATTTTTCTTCAGAATGATTGTGGAAAAACCATCTTCTGACTTAGGATCATACCCATGGTTCTGTAAAACCATACTCAGAGGTGTTTACCTGACAGAGTATTTTGGTGCAGGGTGGCAGCAATAAGATATTACAGTGGCTCCCTCCAACACAGAATGTGCTCTTTGTGAACAGAACCTAGAAAAAAACAAGCTACACATTCTGTCAAAAAGACCTACATAACATTTCCACATAGCAGCAGCTGTTTTCTCTCTGAGCTTTTAGCCCAGAATCTCCAGAGAATGTTCTCTAAAACAAAGCTGGTTCAAACAGTTTCACAAAGGATGTACTTTAAAAATGAACTCTCTAAATAATTTTTTACTTGATGTGTTATTTCCCAAACTTCATAATTAGAAAAGAAACCAAAGAAAAGGCAACATGATTTTATCTTATTTTCTGTGTTTTCAATCCTTCAGAAAGTTAAGAGCACAAAGGTCTGACATTGAAAATTTTAGGGTCTGTAGGTAAGAAAGTACTGTTTTTGTGTTTTTTAAAAGGTCAGTGAGTACATACAATTGAAATTATCAAGCCAGATTGCATGATTTATAAACATTCACTTTCTAGCTGCTACAGAGGTAACAAAAATAGTTGATAATACTAATGCTGCTATTGTATCAATATGACTAAATACCTTTTGAATTTAATGAATACTAACTTTGTACAAGACCAATAATCAGCAAACTATTTCCTATAGGCTAACTCCAGCTCACTGTATGAATTTAGAATCTTAAAAAGATTCTATCCTCATTACTATTTCAGTTTCTTCATAATCTGTTCATTTCTCTTTCTTTCTTGGCAGTTTAAAGAGCTTAGCTTTCTGGCTAGCTTACTTTGACGTGTGGGAGTAGATGTGCAAGGGGTCTGGAGTGATCTTGCCTAAGAATGGTTTTACATTTTGAAATGATAAGATGGAAGGAATCAAAGAAAGAGAGGGTAATATTTTGTAGTATATGAAAGTTTTATACAAAATTTGAATTTTGGCCTCCATAGACAAGTTATCATTAGTCAGTCACATCTGACTCTTTGGAACCCCATGGAATATAACTCACCAGACTTCTCTGTCCATGGGATTCTCCAATGAAGTTTAACTGAAATTTAATCACACTCATTCACTTACATGTTGCCTAAGTTTGCTTATATGTTGAATTATTGCAACAGAGACCCCTACAGGTCTCAAAGCTTAAGATTGCTCTTTGGATCTTTACAGAAAACTAGGGAAGAAGGAAATGGCAACCCACTCCAGTGTTCTTGCCTGGAGAATCCCAGGGACGGAGGAGCCTG
Source organism: Madoqua kirkii (assembly GCA_006408675.1). Classification (NCBI taxonomy): domain Eukaryota; kingdom Metazoa; phylum Chordata; class Mammalia; order Artiodactyla; family Bovidae; genus Madoqua; species Madoqua kirkii. The sequence goes on from SJYC01085198.1 coordinate 5,366, forward strand.
GTGGGCTGCGTCTATGGGGTCACACAGAATCTGACATGACTGAAGCGACTTAGCAGCAGCAGCAGCAGGGAAGAATAGAGGTGAGAATACACTGATGTGCCATAGAAGGCAAGATCCCTTGCCTCGTGGATGCCAAGATACTGTCTCATTTCAATCTCACAACAATTTTAGAGGAGAAGGTACAATATTATTATCAACTCAATGAAATTATGAGACATGCTGTTATTATGTCCACAGGGAAACTGAAGTGGAACTTGTCACATCCTAAAAGATGCTGAGGGAAGTAAGATCTTCAGCTGACTCCAGAGCCCTCCCACATATACTGCTCATGAGATAGGCTGCATAAGAAGCTAAGCTCTTTAAGCTGAAAAACAAAACCTTGATTCACTTAAACCCTTTGAAGAAATAGGTAATGGGACCAGACTTAGGAAGGGACCAGAAACTATCAAGAGATGTTTTTATACATTGTTGAATTCATTTGGTTGATTTGTATGTGTGACAGTGAAAACTTTTAATTCCAAATTTGTGAGAGGTGTTAGTCTGAAATTTCCTGTTGTACTGCCTTTGGCTGATTTTGATATAGAGCAATACTGGCCCCATCTAATTAGTTGGGAATGGTTTCCTACTCTTTCATTTTCTTGAAGAGATTATGTCAAATCGATCTTAATTTTTTAAATATTTGTTAGAATTCTCTGATCAACCTATCTTACATTGATAATATAAAAGTTTTATGTCACAGTTTCAATCTCATTAAAGTTTATAGGAGTATTTAAAAAAAAGAAAAACAAAACAAATCTTACTATGAAGAGAATAAAATAGCAATGAAGGTATTTTTTATCAACAGGCTTTATTTTTGGACAGTTTTAGATTTACAAAAAAAAATTGAGTATATAGTACAGAGAGTGCTAATACATTACCCTCCACCTCTGCATACATTGCTTCTATTTGTGACACTTTATATTAGGGTAGTACATTTGTGACCATTAAGAAGCCAATAATGATGCGTTATTATTAACTTAAGCCCTTACTCTATTCAGATTTCTTTAGTTTGCCCCAAGGTCCATTTTCTGTTCCAGGATCTCATCTAAGACATTGCATCTACTCGTTAGGCCTCCTTAGGCCCTTCCTGGTATAACAGTTTCTCAGACTTCCTTGTTTTTGAAGACCTGGTTTTCAGGAACACTGGTAAAGTGTTTTGTAAACTGTCCCTCAATTTGAATTTGCCTGCTGTTTCTATCATGGTAATGAGAGTTCTGGGTTCTGAGAGGAAGACCTCAGAGGTGAAGTGACATTTTCATCACATTGCATCAGCAGTGTAGGTGATCAGCATGAGTTGTAACCACTGATGTTGACCTTTGTCACCTAGCTGAAGCAGTATTTGTCAGGTTTCTCCAGTATAAAGTGACCTTCTTTCCCCCCTTTTCCATGGTGTAATATTTGCAAGGAAGTCACTATCACAGCCACACTGAAGAGATGGCTTATCACAGTCTTCTCCTGTAGGATGGAGTATCTACACAAATTATTTGGAATTCTTCACAGGAGACTTGTCCCTGCTTATTAATTTACTCAATCATTTATTTATGTCAATACAGACTCTATGGATAGTGATTTTATACTTTGGGTCATAATTCAATATTACTTTATTTTCCTGCTCAAATTTTCCCAGGTCTGGCCACTGAGAACCCTTCTAGTTGGCTGCCATAGATATGTTGAAATACTCCCATAGATATGTCACATTGAAATACTCCCATAGATATTGTTGTTGTTTGAGAATTGGCACTACAAGGCTTGTTTGTATCCTATTCCCGTCTTAGAATCCACCATTGATTCAAAGAGCCCCAGTTCCTTCTACTGGCTCATGGGATTGGAAACAAAAATGTGGGCAAGGGACATACTTGTTGCACAACACTTCTTGGAAAATAGAAGAGGAAAAAGTGGAAGCAGTGACTGATTTTATTATCTTGGGCTACAAAATCTCTGCAGACAGTGACTGCAGCCATAAAATTAAAAGATATGTGGTCTTTGGAAGAAAAACTATGGCAAACTTAGACAGCATATTAAAAAGCAGAGAGATCACTTTGTTGACAAATGTGTAATTTGTCAAAGTTATGGTTCCCAGTGGCTCAAACAGTAAAGTATCTGCCTGCAGTGTGAAAGACCTGGGCTTGATCCCTGGGTGAGAAGGTCCCCTGGAAAAGAAAATGGCAACCCACTCCAGTAGTCTTGCCTGAAAAGCCTATGGACAGAGGTGCCTGGGGGGCTACAGTCCATGGGGTTGCAAAAGAGTCAGACAAGAGTGAATAGATAACGCACATGGTTTTTCCAGTAGTCATGTATAGATGTGAGAGTTGGACCATAAAGAAAGCTGAGCACCAAAGAATTGAAGCTTTTAAATTGTGGTGCTGGGGAAGACTCTTGAGAGTCCATTGGACAGCAAGGAGATCAAGTCAGTCAATCCTAAAGGAAATCAACCCTAAATAATCACTGGAAAGACTGATACTGAAGCTGAAGCTCCAATACTTCAGCCACCTAATGCAAAGAGCTGACTCACGGAAAGAACCCTGATGGTCGGAAAGACTGATGGCACAGGGAGAAGAAGACAATAGAGGATGAGATGGACATGCACTTGAGCAAACTCTGAGAGCTAGTGAAGGATGGGCAAGCCTGGAGTGCTGCAGTCCATGGAGTCACAGTCAGACACGACTTAGCCTCTAAACAATAACAAGAATAGCAACAACAATAGCAAACCAATCTTTGAAGAACCAAGGCAGGACTACTTGCTCTTGGTCCCATATCTTCTATAAAAGTATGGCCATTAGGATGGTGTAGTGTAGACACAAAAGACAGACCAGGGAATGGAGTGGGGGAGGGGAGAGATGGCAGGAGAAATAGGCTAGAACAGACCTATGTACATATAGAAATTTGTTGTTTGTAGAACACTGGGAAAATTACCTATAATTTTTGGAAAATTGGCTCTTTCCATGGAAATGTTTAATCAATTCTCTACATTTCACTATATGCAATAATCACTTTTACGTGAAGCAAAACTAAAATATGAAATGTAAAATAGTACAGCACTTAAAAGGAAACATAAATCTTAAAATTTATTTGGAAGCACAAAAGATCATGTAAAGCACAAGCAGTGCTGGGAAAATTAGACAGCTACATGTAAAAGAATGAAATTAGAACATTCTCTAACAGTATACACAAAAATAAACTCAAAATGGATCAAAGACTTAAACGTAAGATTGGACACTATAAAACTCTTAGAGGAAAGCTTAGGCAGAACAGACTTTGACATAAATAGTGGCAATATTTTTTTTTTGATCCACCACCTAGAGTAATGAAAATAAAAACAAAAGTAAGCAAACGGAACCTAATTAAACTTAAAACTTTTTCACAGCAAAGGAAACTGTCAACCAAATGAAAAGACAACCCACAGAACGGGAGAAAATATTTGCAAATTATGCAACTAACAAGGGATTAATCTCCAAAATATACAAACAGCTCATGAAGCTCTATGTCAAGAAAACGAACAACCCAATCAAAAAATGAGCAGAAGATCTGAATAGATATTTCCCCAAAGAAGACATACAGATGGGCAAAAAGCGCATGAAAATATGTTCATCATCGCTAATTATAAGAGAAATGAAAAAGCTACAATGAGGTATCATCTCACATTGGTTAGAAGGGCCATCATCAAAAAGTCTGTAAACAATAAAATCTGGAGAGGGTATGGAGGAAAGGGAATCCTCTAACACAGCTGGTGGGAATGTAAATTGGTACAACCACTGTGGAGACAGCATGGAGATTCTTTCAACTTAAAATGGAACTCATATGATCCAGCAGTCTCACTCCTGAGTGTGTATTTGGAGAAAGCCATAATGTGAAAGGATACTTGCGTCCCAGTGTTCACTGCAACACTATTTTAAATAGCTGAAACATGGAAGCAACCTGTGTCCATCGACAGATGAGTGGATAAAGAAGCTGTGGTGCATATATACAATGGAAGATTACTCAGCCATGAAAAGGTGCAGATCTGTGTCAGTTCTAACGAAGTGGGTGAACCTAGAGCCTATTATACAAAGTGAAGTAAGTCAGAGAAAAATAGACATTGTATATTAGTGCATATATAGGAAATCTAGAAAGATGGTATTGAGGAATCTATTTGCAGGGCAGGAATAGAGACACAGATGTAGAGAGCAGACTTGTGCACACAGTGAGGGAAGCAGGTGGGGAGGGGTTGAGAGAGTGGCGTGCAAACATACACATTACCATGTGCAAGATGGTAATGGACAGCCAGTGAGAGCTTGCTGTAGGATGCAGAGAACTCAGACTGGTGCTCTGTGACAGCCTAGAGGGGTGGGAGGCTGCAGGGAAGTTCAAGAGGGAAGGGACATAGGTATGTCTATGGCTGATTCGTGTTAATGTATGGCAGAAACCAGCACAACGTTGTATAGCAATTACACTCCAATTATAAATTAAATTTAAAAAGAAACCCTAAAAAAAGAGGTAGTATGTATATACAATGGAATATTACTCAAACTTGAAAAAGAACGAGACAATGACATTTCCAGCAACATGGATAAACCTAGAAATCATCATACTGAGTGAGGTAAGTCAGACAGAGAAAGTCAAATATGATACCACTCATATGTGGAATGTAATTTTAGAAAGATACAAATGAACTTATTTACAAAACAGACTTAGAGAAATTGAAAACAAACTTATGGTGACCAAGGAGGAAATGTGGATCAGGGGAATAAATTAGGAGTTCAGGATGAAGACACACACACACACACACACACACACACACACACACACACACTTCCATATATAAGATAAATAACCAACAAGGACCTACTGTATAGCACAGAGAACTCTAACCAATATTCTGTGATAACCTATATGAGAAATCTAAAAAAATGTGTACGTATGCATATGTATAACTGAGTCACCTTGCTAACTAACACCTCATTGTAAATCAACTGTAGCCCAATAAAATTAAGATATTAAAAAAAAATAAAACTCCAATCAGACCAAAGAAAAAAAAAGAAAAATAAGAATATCTTTAGGACTTCAGGATAGGGAGAAATTTCTCAAAGCATACAGACATTCCTACTATCAAGGAAACAATATAAATTTAGCTATATTAAATTTAGAAAGCTCTTTCCAGGTGGCACAGCAGTAAAGAATCTGCCTGCGGTGCAGGAGATGCAGGTTCGGTCCCTAGGTCAGGAAGATGATCTGGAGGAGGAGATGGCCACTACTCCAGTATTCTTGCTTGGAAGACCCATAGACAGGGCAGCCTGGTGGGCCACAGTCCACGGGAGCACAGTCAGGCATGACTGAACACATACACAAAGTTATAGACATGATACCATATATACACCATGAACAGGATAAAAACCAATTCATACAATAGGAAAAGATATGTACACCACATTAAGCCATCAGCGGGGTTTCCTAGATGACTGTAAGAAACCACGACTCTTCTCTAAGAGAGTGCATATTGCTCCCACTTCCAGCACAGAGGCGGCAGACTGAAAACTGCCTGGCACGCCCTGGGCAGCCGACTAGAGCCACCCCAGCCAAAGCTGCAGTCTGTACCAGGGCTCTGGCTCCTGCCCTCCTGCTTCAGCCCTGCTCCCTGACCAGGCAGCAGCCATCGTCACGCACAAGGGGAAGCCAAGGTTCATGCAAGGCTCCTCCGTCTAGAGGATGACTGCCACCACCCCGGGAAGAACGTGAGCTCTCCCAGGGCTGCAGTTGCAGCCCTTCAGGCCCTGATCCCACCTCTGGACAAGGTGGCAACACAGTCATGCCAAGGAGAAGCTGAGTTCCCTCAGGACTGTGACTCCAGCCCTCAGGATCTGGCCCCACCCTTGGCCTGAGCAGTGACCACCGTCACGCAAGGGAGAAGCCAAGCCTCCTTGGGTCTGTGGCTCCAGCCCTGCAGACCCCAACGTGGCAGAGACCACCATTTCGCGAGAGAAGCCTGGGCTGACCCTGGGCTTTGGTTCTAGCCCCTCCTGGGCTGGCATTACTCCCCACCAGAGTGTCAGCCACAAGCGACCACCAGAAGATTCAGTCCACACTGTCTTCAAGTCCAGTTCCCTTATCAACGCCGCTGGGCACAAACTGCATAATTTGGGAACATATCTCAACATAATAAAGGTTATTTAAGACAAACCCACAATAGCATCTCACTCAGTGGATGAATGTTAAGGCTTTTGCTCTAACATCAGGAATAAGATAAGGATGTCAACTCTCACCACTGTACTAAATATTCTACTGGAAGTCGTGTCCACTCAGTCTCAGTAGGTTATATGTTTTGCTAAGCATCTTTGTGCTTCTTACCAAAGAATGCCTTGTTTCTTTCTCTCTAAGGTAAAAACAGTCATTTGTATTTCTTCTGAAAACTTTGTTTTGCTTTTTAAAATTACTTCAAAATTGATTATTGTGTGTGTGTAGGGAATTCAGTTTTATCTTTTTCCACATGGGTAATCAATTGTCCAAAAACTGTTTATTGAATATTCATCCTCTTCTAATGATTTACAATGGCAACTCTGTCATACCTTGAGTTTCCATGTTTATATAGATTTGTTTCTAGACTTTCTATTCTATTTGATTGGTTTCTATCTCTTTCCTCGATATCAGCCTACACTATTTTAATTTCTAAAACTTTAAAATAAATCTTGATATTAGATAGAATAAATTGCTGCCACACTTAATTTATTCTTTGAGTGTTTTATCTAGTCCTGACATTTTGTATCTCAGCATAAACTTTATAAACTACCTTTTATGTTCCATGAAAAACTCATGTGTGACACTGATAAAACTTTAATTTATATCCATTTGGGGAGAATTAACATTTTTAAAATACTGAGTCTCCTATCAATGAACATGATATCTCTTTACAATTATTAGTTCTCCTTTAGTGCCTTTCAATAAAGATTTTTAATATCTTATATAATTTTGTATATATTTTAAAATATATATAAAAATATAGCCTATCACTATCCTAAAGGCATTTCTTTATAAATTACATGGCCTATCTTCTTGTTATTGGTATATAGAAATGCAGTTGATTTTTAAAATTGATATCATTGTCAAGCTCTTTCACTATTCTAATAACTTATCTGCATATTTTAAAAGCCCAGGTGATAGAATTAATGACATTCTTCAATCTGTGACACTTAATTATTTTGTGGCCTTATTATTTACTTATTACTTTTTAATCTTTATTGCCGAGTGTGAAGTCTGTCTCTTATACACAT